>JAJAVP010000308.1:0-50866 GCA_020740425.3 Heterorhabditis indica
CAGTCGCGAATACGCAGCTTTTGGTGGCTCATCGTGTTCGCTCCTACTTTATATCCGCCACTAAAACGCAATATAATCTTTCAGAAATTGGAATGCTGATACTATAAATAAGTAAAAAAGCGGGAATCTATCTGAGTTTGGAAGTCATAGTAGAGCACTGAAAAATGACTTTTGCATACACCTAATAATTGTGCATATTAAAGAGAGGAAGAATAAAATTCATTAAATTCAATAAACCTGAAGATGATTTATGATTGCTAACCCATGTGAATCCTATGCCAGCTAATCCCCCACTGAGAATATCGCCCATGATAGACTGATAACTGCAGGCGGTGGGAAAGTACGCAAAGAAGTGGGGGTGATGCCAATTAGTGTTACCTGATTAGTCAGTTATTTAGGTTAATAATCATTATCACATATTTTAATAACTATTCACCTCTTATTACAATATTTTCTATATCTGCAAAAATCTTCTGCCAGTCTTCAGGATATGCTGGTGGCTTTGACGGAACCTGATGGAAGTAATTTGATTCAGTTAGAATGGAACATAATTCACTTACTGCAAAAATTTCAGTGTTCTATTTTGTCATTTACAATTATAACACTTATAAATTACAGAAGTCCTTTGCTTTATGACCTATAACCAAAATTCATCAGCTAATTATTAGTCTATTTTTCTTATTAAATAGAAAATTTGACATACAAATATACCTTCGTGTATAACCTGTCTAAATGTATTTATTTACCAAAGTATAGAATTAGGAAAACAGAAAAAAAAAGATTGCCTAAAATTCTACTGGAATAATTGCCGGCTCTTATAAGATTTTGTTATTTACTCTATTAAATTACAGTATATTTCGTAGGCTTACAAGAGTTAATTTTTAGCGACATGATGTTGACATTTATTTCATGTTCAAGTGAAAGTTTTAAACTGCAAATGATTGAAATCACGCAAAACAAAAACTACTTTAAGGACGTTAAGGATATGATTTCGAAATTTCAGTAACACTATTAAATTATTTTTAAAGTTTCCTATGACCTTAAATCCCAACATTATGCACACATTATCCATAACCTCATTAATAAATATAAAAAACTACATTTATAAGGTAACCAGAAAAATATAGAATTTATTACTAAGTTCAAAAACTCATAACATTTAAATGTACTAACTAACCACATCAGTAATAAAGCCTGGTTTTACATCAGGCAGTGGAGTTCTCTCCCTCAATGATAGCCAAAAGTCTGCTACAAAATCGACCATTTCCTTGCCATATTTGCGAAATTCTTCGGAATCCATTTAGCTACAAGTTTTAAAAAAAATTAATTGTTCAGTTAAAGCAGCTAAAAAGATCCTACAGCTCAATCTAAATTCCAGTTGTAACTATTAAGTACATTAACTACGATGGATCCCCTGTGTTCATTATATTCAAAATAATGCATACGAAAATATAACTTACTTAATATTAGTACTAACAATAAAGCAATATCGTATGCACAAAAACTAGCTTCCAAGAAAGTGTTGTGATATTTCAGGAAATAAAGAGAAATTTGAACCGTTTTAACAAGACAACTGGAAAGTAGATTGAGCTACGTGTAGTAGTTATTTTGATACATCTGAGACTAGTATACATCTACATATAAACGTCGACATTAGGTAATACGAAACCTACTGAATAATAGAATACCTCATTGTCCACCGGAAACTATCAATCTTATGCGCCCAAATAATGGCTAAGGAAGCACTGAGCATATTCCAATAGAATAGAAAGACAACAGAGGTATATGGGTAGACAATAAGAGCCAAGAAAATCGCCAGTCATTTTCGTATCAATTACGTACTTTCCGTAGTAAAGAAAAATGTATGCACAAACACCTCCAAAAAATTTTTAAATGCACATGTTAAAGTAAAAGCAATTTATAGAATGGATCTACGCACTGTCAGGAAAAATGCATAAGAAGTATCCATAGTAAAATTTAATAAGTAATTGATTACATAGGCTACGTCAGTAATATCTTCGTAGTCCGATGGGAAATATTTGCTACAATTCAATTAATAAATTTTCTTCCAAAAATAGATTAATGAAATTCAGGACTAAACAAAGTAAAAAATCAAAGAAGTAATGTGGCTGTGAAATTTACAACTGCGTTTTTAATACAAATTGATATGGCAGACTCGAACGTAACTGGTTCTAACATGATATAATAACATGAGACATCAGTGGGAATCAACAATGATGTAACGATAAGACTAAAGTTAAATTCGTTCCATTCCCGTCTCGAGTCCAAATTTTTGAACTGAAAAACGTTGCTAAATTTTGACTAACTGCTATTCACCCCATTAATGTTGCGATGAGAAACTAAATACGTCAAATGTACATAGCTCGTAATTTCAATCAACTTGTTTTTTTGATTAGTAAAAATTGTCACCTTCGCGACTTAATTAGATAGGTAATCTCTTTCATGATTAGTTATATGATTTTCCAAAGTTTTTAAAAAGTAAATAACTAATACTTCATACAGAGAAAATGTATAGATAACGGGGGCTTAATTAGCCGAAACTAAGATATCACTTTAAATTATCAAAATAATAGTATTCTTTGAATCAAACCTATTGCATAGGATGTTCCAATAACAAGAAAATGTACTCTAAGTTTAGAATAAGCCTAAGCCAATAATAATTCGGAATCAATTTGACTTCCTACCAAAATGATGCTAATAGAATCCTGAATAAGATGTTTTGTAGCCAAACCTGTTATTGTCACAAAAATCCCTAGAGAACGAATAAAACTAATAATTTAAGACAAATAATTCAGCTTCTATTAATAAAAACAAGTTTTTTAAAATTATTTTTCATACCATCAGCCAGTATTCCGGTTATAACATTTTAATCAGTTATGATAAAGCACACAACGCACACTTGTCACGATAAAGAACTGATCTCGTTATCAATTCGCATCTACGCATAGTTACCAACAATTAGGCTCATGCATTTTCCTAAGCATACGTCTAAGCCTAAGCATGATCTCTTGTTTATCCCTGCTAATTATAGTTCGCATCCACGATGCTGTGAACTATTTATTACTCGATAAAACTAAGAGAATACTCAGCCACTTCCATTTTATCTTACTTTCAAGCCATTATAATAATAATTTACTACAATCTTAAACAATAAACTCTATTTATGCGCTCTCAGATGATAAGCTACATAATCATTATCGCTATTCTCTATTTCGGTTTTAAATGGATCTCTGTTCCCAATCCTATGCCTCTGGTTATGGTATACAATGTACCAGGAAAATGGTGAGTCGGGTTACATAATGAACTACTTTAAATACTAGTGTAATAGAGATTATATTAAGAAGACAAAATTCACGTTATTATTTTAGAACCCTATTACCAACCTAGTCATATTGTTTAATATACGTTACTTTGTAATTCTTGGTAGTCAATGAAGAGTACTCATTACAAACACGTACAATGTTTTAAGTTGTATCCTCAAAAGCAATACATATATAAACACTATTTGATGCTTAGTAGGGCTGTATTAGCCCGGCCTTTTAATGAAATGAAAGCTATATTCTCTAGGCAAACTTTACATTAGTACTACGGGTGCGTTACACAGACCCTAGTAATGTCAAAATTAATGCTTCTCTAAATACAATATAAGAAGTATAGGTAACGCTGTGAGAACCTGAGGACAATTAAATATTTTCAGGTATTTCCTAAAATTCCATCTAATGAAATTCTTGATTAACCAAAGACAGCAAATCAGCCGTAAAAGCATCAAGGTTCACCTTACTTTTTATTTACTATTACTTTCTTATCTACTTTCCAAGTATATGACAATGAATTCTTATAGTGATCCCCAGATGGTTAAGTAGTATGAAAAATAGGGAAAAACCAGTAAAACTTCAACCAAACAATCCAGGAAGCAAGCAACATGTATATTCCTTCTTAACATACAAAGAATGGTTCCCATAAGTTTTCACCTTAAAGAAAACAATATTCATTAAGGCAAAAATAAGTCCTTTATAGAACAAAAGACAGAAAATTGCACAACCTACTCTAAGTGTTATAAAATTACTGAGTTAAGTGTTGACATTTTTATTTTAAAAATCCAACACCTAAGCATTTAATGGTTTCTGAGAAACTACCATCACTTCTCATTTATATAAAACGTTTTCAAACAAAAAAAATGTGCAAGTGAAAATAAATTAATCTTCGCCATATTATAAAAGAATCCCATCTATTAAATACTTACAGAGACACGACATTAGATTTCACAATTAAAAAACCCTCGTTTTATAGGAAGAAGATAATTTCATGAGCTCCCGATTTGGTGGTAATGGCAAAAGGAATATTACGAAACTAGACAGAAAGCACATTCTACCTCGTGATAAGGTTAAAATTAGACATCTAATACTATTCACCAATACATTCTCATACACGTACTGTATGCTTGAAAGTACAAACAATTCTATCTCATCACATTATAATTTCGGTTAAAATATTTATGACATACATACACCTCAAATATAATCCAGGAATACTCAGTTGATGCAGTGTTCTTTGACGGATGTAACGAAGCGGGATGGTATTTTACTCTCGGAACAGCTCAGAGAAAAAATGACATTATCAATCTTTTTTTCATACTTAGAATACCTGATATTGGAACATTTGTTAACCCCGAACTAATTTCAAACACAAATGTAAAGGTGGGATTTTTGGGACCCTATTTACGCTTCCCTTATTTTCTAAATCCACGCTTGCAAGTCATTTCACCTTAGAAGTATCAAGGATATGTTTCAAAATTTCAGTTAATAAGGAACAAATCATTATTTTAGAGTGTTTGTTCTACTACGGAATGGATCACAGAAAGTGGCTTTTCAGTTAGCTGTGTAGTTCCCATGAAGGTTTGGAAATTACAATTCAAAGGTAATACATCATTCAGATTAGGTGTTTTGTAATGGATAAAGAATTCAAATGAATTTAAAGCACTATAACTCCACACATAAATCAAATAAACAGAAAAGACGTTTGCTGCTAGTAAAATAACTTCCAAAAACAATTGTTCCAGGACAACTTATAAAATCACCTGGAGAGAAAATCTTCGAAGCAATTGGTACAATGGCAGACAATAAGGCAGAGACAATACATGCAGAGTTCAACTTGGAATGGACGAACTTTGGTGGGAGCTTCCTAACTATATTATTGATGTAGAACACATTTAAAGACCATATTCCTTACTCTATATAAAAAGCAAACGGTAGGACTATGAACTCTTCATTGCAACTGTGCAATTTAGGTCCCCGATCTAGCCTACTATTTAAATAAACTGACTTGTTGATCTAGAAACGCTAGAAGCTAAATATTTAATTCTTCGCGATAAAGCATGAAACTAGCTAAAAATCGACATTTCCGAACCATACAAGCGCCTGACGTAACAATAACAAATGATAAATAAAGAATAAAACAGAACTGGCATCTTTATGGAATACAAATAACCCCACAGCGCATAGTATACATCCCATGTTCATATAATTTCCATAGGAACTTTTACTATGGGGTGCATTATAATAAACAAATCTAACACAGGGCAACCAAACAATGAACTGGCATCGTTAAGAATTTCTTGGTATGTAAATAATCCCAGGAAATGCTGCTATTCCTATCCATACGGGTAAAATTTGTGTGTACTAAGAACGTAGTAAAAGTACTTCCCTTCCTGAATATCGATACTTATCACATCTATGAAGACATACTAATCGTAGAATTCTCGCCACTATCCAACATATTGCTTCTAAATTTCACCCTTTCTGCTTTATTCATCACTGGTAAAATAGAAATATTTAATGACATTGAAAAATCAATTAATTTCTTTGCTCAGAATATAAAAAACGTATTTTAACTCGAATAATAAGAAAATAGAATATTCTAGGCCAACATTTCGATTTTGATCTGGAATGTTCTCCGACTTCTATTGCTCATTCGTTAGCCATTGAACCTTGGAGCAGAGAAATGTTTCAAAAACTTAAATCGTGTCATCAGACGCATTATGAACAGGTAAAAAAAGCGTAATTGGGAAAAGCTATTGAATACTGTCTTGGTAAATTCTTATTTTAGTTTGGGTTCCTCTCGGGCTCCTATAGAATTGGACACCATAAATTCAACGAAATTCAGCTAATGAGTATGAGAGACCACACAATATCTAACTATAGAAGATGGTCAGATATTAGAAGGTACATAAGTGACTAAAATTATAAATTATACGTTCACAGGCTTTTGAAATTACCACTTTATTTCAATTAAAAAAAATATTATTTGGGCAAAACCAATCAAGAAAAGTATGAAAATGAGGTCTTGTCAAAAGGACTTTTATATCTGGTACTTTATTAGGCATACTCAAGACATTTATTTCGTTTTGCTACATCGAGCATACCTTAAATTCCTTCAACAAATTACATGTACCATTTGGATATAATATAAATCTATAGAAATATTATATCAATTATTCTACTCACCATTAGATATATAATGATGATATATCATCTTGACGACGGAACTTGTATCCACACATCAGTCATATCAATGCCTGGAATCGTATTTACTCAGTTGGAATTTGGATATGTCATAACTCCGTGGGTATAAGTGAGAGATAATGTGAATGAGGAATCGAAACAAAATGCATGTAGGAAATTGAGAGGAAATGTCATTTTTAAAAATCCATTTAAACTAGTGACAAACGAAAAATCCCGGTGGACCGTGTTAAAGTTATGTTAGCCCATCTAGGGGAGGACAAGAAAATGCCCCATACATTCTCCTATTCGTTTGAAGCTGGTCACTTGAAATATGATGTTAATGTACGTTCATTACATATTTCAATATTAATCTAGAATATTTGTTTTAAAAATGCATTTTCTTCGACTAAGCTATGCATCTGTAATCACCCTGCATTATAGGTCAATATCATCGAAACAGTCTCCTTCAAGATGGGTATGGACCAAGCTTGTCAGGTAATCATTGCTTTTTTGTGTAACTTAGGCAATAATAATGAGCCTCAAAGGTAAAATGTCTATCACAAATTTGAGTATGTTTAATTTTAGTACCAACAACTCTTCAGGTGAATGAAAACATGGCAGAGTTCTACGCAAACGGTCAAAAAGGATATGGATTTGTAGAATGCGAGTATAGAATCAAACCCTACTAAAAACGATGATAGAAATAATCAATAGCACAGTTTAAGTTCTTACGTTTCCTAAGATATTCACAATAATGCTTCGAATAAACGATTCAGAAAACGTAAAATAAAAGACATAACAACGATTTTCCAACTTACTGCAACTCATTAAGAAATAAATACATTTTAACAGTATAGAAAACACTCAAATTATTATAATCAAATTTATCTTTCATTTCATAATAGCAAAAAAACTCCAAGTAATGGTCTTCAACATATCAAGATAATATAGTTTCTCAAAAATGTATATAACTAGTATAAAACTATAAATAAAGTAGAGAAAATGTAGCAACTACAAACGAACATATACCTCTGTCTACAAGTGGTTTAGGTAGTCAGGTCACTTTACTACTGTACGTTCAGAAATAACAGTGGGATAAAACATCCACAGAACGATTCAACATTACTTTTATAAAGAAAGAATACAAGATAACTATACGCTCACTTCACTTCAACTAATTTTGGCGGGAAGTTTGAAAACTACAGGGCCCATTAGGATCATCAAAATCAACTGCTTCAGTGGTATCTGTCCATTTACGCTTTTGCCCAGATCTTAATTTACGCACCCTCTGAGAACGTCGCACATTTTGTTTCTCAAACTCCTTAACATCTTTTCTATAAGGTTTCGTTAATTCACACCATGTTTCATCTGCAAAAATATCAGCGAGTTCCTCTTTGCGCTGTTCCCGTCTTACTTCTTCAGTAGACTGAAAGTGAGAAAAAATTTAAGACTCTCAAAATCTTATTACTTTAACCAAACGATAATAATTTAGTATTATTTATTAGAAATGTGGACTTCAGTTAACAAAAACTAGTAAAGAGGACAACGAGATTGCAACATACTCCACCTTCGTGTTAGGTCGGTCTGTACATTTTCCAAGTATTAATCTATCCTCAGAGCAGTTTCTAATAGTTGTCATGCTAAATCCTGTCTGCTGAGCGGTTAATCGCTCAGGACTGATAAATGGAGTGTGTCGCTTAAAGACGCCCAACCTAGAAGTGTTTCACCAGTAATTTGTTTACCCTTTATAATCCACAATACATTCAGTACCCAAAAGTCTTACATTGGGAGCTGGTTAAAAAGACTTTCTAAAACTAAATCTGATTTTCCAAAATAGTCAGAATAGTGTTATGAATGACCCAAATAATCCGACTATAGAAAAAAGAAATTTATAGATGCAAAAAATTGTTTGTACACCTTTTCGACATCTCCCGATTATAAGCGAGGACTCTACCAATTACAACTTTTGTCTGATCACAAAGGTGCGCACGGGTGTTACCCTAAACAAGAAATGTGCGAGAGAATCGAAGTGAATTTCATTTAAAGTGACTTACTATGTTCAGTTTATTAATTTTCCCAAAATCGAAATCATCCATATTAGGAAACTCAAGTGAACAGGGCATAGGCTTTACTCGACCACGCTATAAAATAAATTATTAGCACACAACACATAGTACACTTTCACTTTCTCTTAAACCTTTGGTTTATTCTCCGTTATGAAAGGATCTGCAGGAGCCGAAACCACGGCTGTTGTTTGACTTTCCAATATCTCTTTAGTAGCTGTGTTTTCCTTCGATGTTTCGCTACTACATAGTTCTACATCATGATCAATAGTATCCTCGGCAATACTTCTTACCTCAAAAATTAAGATAAAAACATGCAATTTTTTCCGGAAAATTCTTGGGCTTTCTTATATAAATGTGTTCTGCGTTTAGAAGTATTGCAGTAATTAGAAGCTGTAACATCACACCACTATATATGTAGTTACTACCTGATGAATATCAGCAAATCTTGGAAGACTTGCTCGTTATTATTCTATCAAAACAGAGAAACTATAATAACCTTGTCGTGTGTAGAAGTAACTGGACGAGGTACATGCAAAGGATCTGTTGAAGAAACAGAGGAAACTAAAATACCCATAAAATAAAAAACTATGATAAACTAACAATACGTTTTCCGTTTCCATCTAATATCATAAAATATCAAGATCTATTAAATATAAATTAATCCATTCCATAAATTAAATGATAGCAAATAACTAACTCTGTTCCTTAAACATTCTATAATGTTTGCTTACTACGTTATCAACATCCGGAGGCGATCCAACGCAATTATTTCGCTTGGAAATGTCAGAGTATAAGGTGTTGCTGGAAAGAAAGTATTAAAAAGGGGAAAGCAGTAAAGAAAATTTAAGAAAAGATTACCTTCCATTTCTTCCATTCCTATAATTAATTGGTAATTGAGTTCTAACAGGATATTGAAGTTTAATTGGAGTGAGCATTGAAGCCATAGATGGTCCATTAACTGAAAATGCTCGTATTTCAGGAAAACGATCCATGCCTGGAATAATAGATGATAGTCTTGAAGTAGACTGTTCACGAGTCCGGCAGAGGTTGGAGGATTCTGGCTTAGATATTATTGGTCGAGTTATTTCACTTGAAGTAGTTGGTGAAATATTGCAAGGATCTTGTGATATCAAACTCGACCCTGTAAACGACCTCTGAAAGCCGGGGTATGGTGCAAATGGATCACTAAAAACCATCGGCTTATGTTGGTGGGAAGTAGATAGAGCTGATAATGACGATTGATCATTGCTTTCAGGTGGTGGAACAGGAGGAAGTATAGACGGTGCTATGCGGTATGGTGTCCTTTTCTCAGATGAAGAATTAACACCATGATTATGAACAAGTGGTGGTGTGAATATAGAAGATTGCATGGCTATCGGAGATGGAGCATATTCAGAGCAACATATAGGTAAAATGGGCACAGAACAAGCTGGTGTCACTTGTGAAGTTATAACACCAGTTGAAGTGACTATAGGACAATATGCGGCAGATGAGATATTTATTGAGGAATCCTTGGATGCAAATGACACCTAAAATGTTTAAACACCGATAATTATCTATTAATGTAAACATTTAATTAGTTTAAACAAAAATATATATAACCAAAATAATACAAAAAAACTGTTAGTTATTATACCTTCGAATGTACAGAACATGACTGGGTGCTGGAGTTGACGGATGGGTGAAGTTGATGACTTTGTAGGATCGAGGTTGAATTGGAGACAGGTGTGGTAGGTGAAGTTAAAAGTGTGGGTGGAGCAAGTCTAAGTTACATACATGGCTATTTCGAAATAAATTTCGGTTTAATCTAGTACAACATGAAGGATAATATGATAAAATCAGACAAATAGTTAAATGTGTAAACTTTTATGGAAAATCATGGATTAAAAATGGGAGAAATAGATACCTGAATACTGTATATGAAGAATTACGAGGTGTCATAAATGGTGATACATTTTGTGAATATGTTAAACCGGTTGATGGCTTGGCAGCATGAGGCAATACTCTTGATTGATAAAGATCAGAAACAAATGAGCTACGTGGTGTAGATGTTCCTCAAATATAGTGAGTACACAAGGTTATAAGCTGCAGATAAATATTTAGTTAAATACCTGTTTGGTAAATGATAATAATAATGATAATGCTGATAATAATGATAATGATAATAATAATAATAATAATAATAATAATAATAATAATAATAATAATAATAATAAGAGAAATCACCATCACTCTCACTAACTATAGAAGCTGAACTTTCTCTAGTTTTTGTAAAACGTAGAGTGGGCAGAAAAAAATCGGCTGATGGATTTGAAGGAGGTGGAGTAGGATAAGAATGAGTCGCAAAAGAAGTCGGTGGTGTCATGATATACGATTCATGGGTGGAATCTGGAATTCATTAAAAATCCTAGATTACGAAGCTATTCTTAAGTGGTCATACAATCATTTTAATAACCTATTTACTAATTTCCCCAACAAAAACTATGCTTGCCAAATAATTACTGATTAAATGCTTACAAATAAATGTATATGAAGTTCCTAAAGTATTTATAAGATGTTGAACTTATTACTAACACTTGACTAAGAACATCTATTAAAATAGCTTACTTCGACGGTCTATACCATATCGTGATTGTGGGAATAAATGAGGATTAAGAAATGACGTCATCGCAGAAGTAGAAAAACCATTGAAGCCAACATGCTGTGGGGATTGCCACGAATGGAATGATTGAGAAGCGATACTTGATGATGAACTAAAGTAATGAAGGAAACAGACAATAAAATCTATATGAATTATTATAAATGAGTGGAACCTGAAAGCTTGTGGTTGTGATTCAGAATATGGGTTAGAAACAACCATCGAACATGATGAATAACTGGGAAATGTGGAAGACGGTGAGTCAGTGACTATAATAACATTAATTTTAGCGTTACTGAATAAAACCATATCATATTTGCCAAATATAGATACCATATGTAAAAAGAATTGCCTAACCTCCACTCCTCGACGCAGCATCTCTTTTAATACTAGCAACTAGCTGCTCGACAGCTTTCTCCATTTCCCTCTTATCTGCTTGCTGTTGGTTAGTCTGATGCCCTTGATCTAGAACTTGTACAGTTGAATTTGACATATTTATCATTATTGCCTACAGAAATCAACATTGTAATATTTAACTTACGTGCTACTTCGGCAGAAGAACTTTTAATAGAACCACATATTCCTGTACTACCATACTCCTGCGGAAACCTAAGAAACAAATAATTGCACAAATCCATCCATAATACCATTTTCAAATAAAATCTGCCAGTAGCAACTATGACGAACTAGAATTTATGTAAAGTAATAACGAACTCCACAAACACTACCAATTTATGACACCTTGACCTGCGCTGTACATTTGTAGAAGCCCACATCTCTTGAATTTCCTCCATAGGTATTGGACCTAGATCCTCTCCCGATAGGCTCTTAAAAATTTGTTCTCCTGATGGAGAAATTTTTGATGCAGACTTCGCCTCATTATTGTCTGCTTCACCCCCTTCAGATGACATCCTGCTGATGAATGCAATGTTAATCTCAAATACTATGTACCAGTACCTAAGCCTATAAAAAGAAATAACCTGAAAACCAACCTAATAGAAATAACAATATCCGCGTAAATTCCAATATTTTAATCCTAAATTTTCATATACAACTAATCCGAAGTCATCAGTGAATATTACTATAATAAGTATAGGAAATATAATACTGACAAAAGATCTGCATAAATACTAGTACTAGAAATAAGCATGCAGTAAGAACTCGAATTACGTAAGCAAGGCAAGTATTCGATTACTACTATATATATAACCAACCAAACTTGAAAATGTACAAAATAACAGTATCTCAAGCAAACAAGTAAACTACCTTACTCACATCAAATAAATTTCCAGAATATGAAGCTTCTCTAATTTCACATCAGAAATAAATAGTGAGTGAATTTTAATATAGAACACGAAAACAATCATCACATGAATAATAACTCAAATGTATTATTTTAACGAACACAGAATCTGTAGAATAATAAAGAGCTTCACGCATAATTAATTTTTTAAAAAGAATAAACGATTAAGCCATGAAAACAAGTTCTTCACATCATCGCACCACTTTGGAGCATCATATTGTGAATCTGTTTCATATGCACTTCCACATGATCTTGAAACCAAGCTGCATTCTTCGGTGAAATCTTTAAAAAAAAACGGTAACAAGGTTTACCACCAAATCCCCAAAATAAACCTTTACTACCTGACTCCTGATTTCATTAATTGATTCGCTCAGGGTATGAAGATCAAGTGGTGTAAGCTTTTGTTGACCCAGTGATCGTATCTACATTAAAACTGATTAAATTATTATTTCAATAATACACAGCGTGCGTGAGACGTTCTGAGACAAAATTCAAGTGTTGTCAAATTAACATAAATAACGTATCAATCCGATATGCTAATGGATGTGTTATTTGAAGCATCCTTAAATCATCATTAAATTTCACTCAATTCCCGTCTCTCTGAAGTGTTATGTGATGTCCAAAGCTCTATGCACTACCATGATCCACTTGCGGGAACGGAGAGAAGTGTGGTGACTGCTGAGAAGCTGTCTTAGGGGGTTTCTACGAGATTTTCTAACCGTAAAAAGAGGAAATTTCGAACACCTACTGGAGTAAATTATTTTTGGGTATCTTGCATATGTCCAAATAAATTTTCATGTTGAATACTGCTTTTATCATGAAATTATGCGACTTCCGGCAAAACTTTTCGCGCATTCACTATCTGATTCTAAAAAAAAAACAAACACACTTGAAGAAGAAGTGATGTTAATGAAGTCACCAGCATCAATCCACGCTTGTTAGTTACATTTAAACCTTGATTGCAATGCTTCACTATCTGTTGGGAATGGGTTGCACATAGTTTACGAAGAGCTTCAGGTCGAGCAGTAACATGAACCTCAATAGTATTATTGAATGTTTCGAAAAACAAAAGGAATTTTCAAGACACTCGAATGAAATAAATCTCCTAGAACATTGAATTTTTACGCGGATAGATAAAGACGTACTTCACTCAACTGTGGAAGCAACTGAGTATTGTATTCTTGAATTCCTTGTAGGTAAATCCCCATTTGTCTATTCAGTGCTTCAAGATCAACTACGGTCTGAGCATACTTCTCCTGGTTAATAACAATACTATAATTTCAAAATCAATTTAAGATTTTTAACTCCGCATACACCATGGCTGTTTTGTACAACTTTCAAAACAATATTTTTTAGAAATTGATAACTTACTTGGAATGTTGGGTGATAGGTGTCTGTAAGCAAATTTACTCTCTCAGCCTCTAAATTTAGCTCCGTAAGTTGACGAACTAATTTCTTCTTAAGTTCAATTAGCTTGGAGAGTTTCACAAGGATAACGAGCATACGAACAGGGAAGTTCCCGACTTTCTCATCTAAACATATTCAAATATATAGCTGTCTATTTACACAAAACAGTTTGATCAACTGAGTATAGTATGATGAATATATTGATCTAGTATTGAAATGAAGCTTCAAGATCTGAAAATAAGTTTTTGACCTGATATGAATGGTCATTTTTTTCCAACGATTCATCCATACTCTCATCAGTGATGTTACAACCTAAAACAAAAAGCCTCACCCTACTTCAGAGATTAAATCCAGGTGAAGAAAAATTGGCCTCCTTCGACTTTACTATATTAAACGCAAAGTACATACGACCGAGTAATGTTGACTACTACTAACTTAGGTCTAACATTAAAATTTATTTACCAAAAATTGCACCAAATTCTTTTAGCCCCATTTAGTTAATTCATTATTGGGAGAAACAGTCTTACAGTTACAACAGAAAATTTAGTGGTTTAGAGTTCCTAATAAAACACGAAGATAAAATCCCAGTCTTACTTTACAAAATTGAGTTATGGTTGACTAAGAAAGCATTATAGTTGTGCGGTGATTTTAGTTTCTGGTAATGCTTAGCTTAACATCGATGTGATCAACTTTGTTAAATGCTACGCAAAATCGTTCAAAATATCTGAGGTACTTACAGTTACCCTGATGAGATGTCTTCTTCAGATGTCTAGTTTGTGCCTGAGCAATTATATCGTGCTTTGAAGGAGGTCTTTCAGCAACACAGACAGAGTTCGATATATTTTGAGCTGTAGTTAAGTTCTACTATTACTATCTAACTACATAATTTGAATTTAAAAAAAAGGACCTAAAACCTTACGAATTCTATTTACGCCATATGGAAGTTTTGCAGAGCCTTGTTCAATGAAATATGAGATGGATACCAATTCAAGTAACCCATCTAGCATAACCTCACTATCAGGAATGAGTGCAGGAGGAAGCATGTCTTCCTTAATAAATTTCATTTAGACTATAAAAACATGATTATGCTATCAATATTGGTACCTTTTCAAAAACAATCCGATATCCATTTTGAATTAGTGCATCAATGGTACCTGCATAAATACCATCCTTTGGGGAACGTATACGAGCATACACCTACAATTGAAATGTGATCAGTATAAACCCAGTAAAATTTGAAGCAAACAGTGCAATCTATTAACTAAAGTATATATTCCCTACCCTCATTCCTACTACCAACGGCCGAGGCAGTTTAAGAGGAAGATCCGAAATATCGTAATTAGGATCGGATAAATAAGTTCCCTCGTATATAGATCGTATTTTTTGCCGTTTTTGTTCCAAACTTTGCCTCTCCTCATGAAAAAACGTTGGAGAACAACGTCGTGGTTTACCTATATAAAATAGAACTTTTCCAGAGTACATTCTGAAAAAGATACAGCAAGAAGGTAAAAACATTTTATCGGAATTTTCAACATCATATTTTGTTGAAAATTCTAGTATCTCTTTTAATTTAGGAGTACTAAAATTCGAAGACCAAAACATCCTTTTTAATTACCTAAGAGCCTCCGGAGAACCCTCCACTCTTGCTTATTCATCATCATTGTTTTTAAATTGGGAAAAGACTCTTTTATTATTTGCGTGAACTCATTATCTCCTAAGAATAACTGCTCATCAACGCCAGAATAAAAAAATTCACACACAACCCATCGACGTGCCTGCAACTAAGTATTTTTAAAAAAAAAGAACTTGAGAACATAATATGCCTTGCCGTAATGTTTTAACCATACCTTGGGAAGTTTTAGAAGATTTTTAAGCTTTCGAAGACTCTCTCGCAAAATATCACCTATTTCATTTTGTGATCTTTGCCTAGAATTAATTTTCTTTTTTCTAAAGATTCACTAAAAGGAATTATCATATTCTGCACTTGAAATAATTGAACTTTTATAATTTAAGGAAACCTTAAATTCGCCACTTAAACATTATGAGAATCATCTAACCTGGCAATTTTCCGCAAAATAATCGACCTTGCGGCTTCAGATGTCGGATAATCATTTTCAGTGACAGATTGCGAAGACTCCGGTGTATTTCCAAATGAATCATCGATTATTCGTGGAACCTGATAAAAACCCAATACGTACGAAACTTTACTTATCCTGTTTTAAGATTGTAAAAATAACCAAAAAAGGTCATTGCAGTTTTCATCTATTAATTTTAATCATACAATGAAAAAAACTAACAGATCGCCCTTGATGCAACGAGGTTTGATAACTGGAACTAGGAACAGCCAAAGTACGCTGATTACCCTAAATAAGATGGATCCTACTGTTAATACTTCTGTCCAAAAATCATTGTAGCATATTTTATTTGACTTACATCAGTTTTGGGGTTGTTATCATTAACAGATGAAATATTTTGTGCCTCGTCATCAACCTAAAAAATAAGTCTTAAAAATAAAAATGAGGTTTTGAATTCAACAAACAATTTAATTATCATATTTAGAATTATTTAATAAAACCTGGTATTATTGAGAAAAATACATCAATAAAATACTGACATGGTCAGTTGGTGGAACAAACTGGGATTTCTTTTCTACCGAAACTGTTCCTGTTTGAGAAGTAGAAGTGGAAGATACTGTTGGTGTTCTACCAATTACTCGGCGAGCGGGTGATACAGATAGGGTTGGATTTCTGAATGTACAAATAAAAGGTAAAAGCATGTCAAAGCATTTCCCGATTAAACGTTTTCAAAAAAAATGATTAGTAAATGCAGCTTATATGACAAATATACTCTATATTTAAATCGTGACTTCCCTGAATGTTCTTTTAGATTGTAGGAAATATACGTAGTAATCACAAAATAATAATTTTCCTTGAAAAACATACTAATCAACGAAATGTTTCTTTTGGTCACGAAATAATAGAAACAAAGTTCGATGCATACCAATTTATAGTACTTTAACCAGACAACACTACTCTATCACTCAAATAATAAATTTATTGAATTATCTCAAAAATCACTATTTACCATAAATATTTTTTGATTAAATAAAGCTAACATATAACAAAACACCATTAGTAAATATAATAACAAATATACTCACTTAGACGGGCTTTTCGTCTTTACAGGACTCTTAATTCTAGTGGCAGATACAAGTGAATCATCATCTCTATATCTCGATGGCAACTTAGAAGTATCTCGAAGTCTATAAGGTGCAGGTGAAGATTTCTCTCGTCCCTTTAAGAAGAAATACATTCAATAAATATAGAATTAAATAAAAAGTCCCCCATTGATGTAGTAAAACTAGTATATCTATTAGTGTTTTCGTAACAGGCATTATTTTCCTATAGAATCACCCCTAGTATATAGCAGAAGACAGTTATATTGAGCCCTATACATAAGCTCGAGTAGAAATAACTCCCTTTTTCTCTTTCGAAAAATAAGTAGTATACAAAAGCATCTCGCTGCACTATTATCTATTAACCTTAGTATGTACTTATTTATATTCACTTATGATCCTAACATAACAAACCATTGCTAACGTTGTGGTTATTCCTGTGGTTTTCTTTCTGGTAACAATTGCACCACGAGCAGGACTATTAACTGAGAATGCTTGGTTTCCGGAATTTGAACTCATGACAAGTAGCTAAAGAAGCGTAATTATATAACAGCGCGATACATGCTATTCAAACTAGTCATGTCGAAAAAGTAGGCGAAAATTTTTGTTCGACAAAATACAGTTTTTAAATTTCATCCAAAACATAGTATCCCCAGTTTCTTTTCCCAAAGAAAATAACAAAAACACTGCATTGACACAATTAAACTAATGCACGGAAAAGCCTAATTACTGACAAACTATGCCACAAATAGACCATTAATTATCCTTAACTTTGGCTCCTAAAAAATTAAAGAATATTCATACAGGAAAATATTCTGGGCCAAGAGGATGTGTGATGCAAAGATAATGTTGAA
Source organism: Heterorhabditis indica (assembly GCA_020740425.3). NCBI lineage: Eukaryota > Metazoa > Nematoda > Chromadorea > Rhabditida > Heterorhabditidae > Heterorhabditis > Heterorhabditis indica. Next base: position 17,965 of record JAJAVP010000308.1, read on the forward strand.
ACTCAGTAACTAAAGTTAAAATACGTTTCCGCTTACCATAATAAGCAAATTAGTTTAGTATTTAATCCGTTCGATAAAACTTTCCATAACTCTAACAATGAGAATAATTAAACATAATTTTTCTAATTCAACTAATGACTGATTAGGTCAACATACTCATTCCTACTGATAGGTACTGGTGTTTAAAGATATCACCGCAATAACTCAAGATATATGAACCCTAAATTGCATAATTACATACTAAAAATAGGTTTATTAGCAAAACAAACCTTTTTCATTTGATTACAACCAAAACTCCTAGAGTAACGAAAGTAACAACCAGTATTTTGAAAATTTCATTATTGCGCCAAATCGGATACGGCCCGTATATGCTAAATCACAGGTCTCAGAACGATAACCATGAGCAATCAATAAAAATGACTGTTGAATGTATTTAAATGTTTAAAATAATAGATAAGGTTTTTCGTAGTTATGACACTTTGAACCAATAATTTATAGATGAGTTTTTTGTTTAGAACACATGTGAGATATAGACGGGGATTGATAAAAACATCATTAACACTCTTGAGACTTAGGTTTTGTATCAGTTGTACTATTTACCTTGGGAACCCTACTATGATTACCATTCTTGTAGAATGTTAAGTGTTGACAATATATTTTTATTCGGGATCTTTCGAGAGCTCCTAAGAAATGCTGTCTTTTTGTAATTTCTTAGCTATTTGAATCTTGCTACATTTAGTAGAAATGTTTATCCTAGAAGTAGTGTGAACACTCTTCCAAACTCAATATGCTAACCTTTTTGATAAATCTAAGTAATTCACAGGGAATTACTTAATTTCAGCAGCATATGGCACATTCTTAATGTCTTAACGTTTCTATCCCATATTTTGGGTGTTTTATTTATTGGCTTTCATACATGTGTCACCAAAAGCACTTAGTATTCCTTTTCTTTATGTAAGTTATAAAAGTCAGTACTTCCGCTTACGCGACGCACGGCGCTTTCGATTTGCCTCGAATTGCTTGTGGGTTATTGAATTCCAATACCAAGACTGCGTGTTATTGCGGCTTGCTTTGTTTTCGTGCTCGTATCAGTATTTTTTGCAAAACTAGGTTTTATTGAAATCGTGTTAATAAATATATGTAGATTATTTAGTAGTCCTAGGCACTACAATGCCGTTATATATATGAGCAGTTTATGAAAATCACTGGATTTTAAATTAAGTTGAGTGTATGGCAACTAGTTATAATGTAAAAGACTGATTAGACGTTAAAACCTTTTGATTAAAAATGTCATATAAAATTATGAGAAATTAAAAACTCAATTGTATTATACTATTTTATATTGAAGATTACATCATTATAGTTCCTAATCATTGGCCTTGCATTTATAAAGTTTTTCTAGATACTATAGTATAGAGGTTTCCCATGAAAGCTAGTTTTTTTCTTTATATCTATTTATATTATTATAAAAATTATGAATCCCTCTCAATTATGTATCTTATAGACATTGAGTTTCATGATGATGGATTCGGAGACACCTCTTGCGGGTATCTACCGTAGTGAGGAAATGACTCTTGCCCAACTGTTTTTACAGTCAGAAGCTGCTTATCAATGCGTAGGGGAGCTAGGCGAACTGGGCCTTGTACAATTTCGAGATGTTAGTTAGTTTTTTCAAGAGATTCTAAAATTACTACCCATCTGTAATTTCCGAGACAACATTTTTAGTTGAATCCAGACACAAGTGCATTCCAGCGGAAATATGTTAATGAGGTTAGACGAAGCGATGAAATGGAGAGGAAACTACGCAAGTTTTTAAATTTTATTTTTAGGTATTTATTTATCCGTATGTAAGTAAATATAATTTCTAAGTAGGAATGGAAAGAAATGCATAGTTATTTTACTAATTAGTTACTCAACCGTCTAAGTGTAATTAGTTTATGGTACATTATATAATCCCTAAATATTTACCGTTTTTATATTTGAATAGACATGTTTTAAAAAGATTCTTTGAATTTGGACTAAATAACTGTTTAGGTTTTCTCGAGCGTGAAATTAAGAAGGATGGAATTCCAATGTTAGATACTGGAGAAAACCCTGATGCACCACAGCCTAGAGAGATGGTGGACTTAGAGGTATATTGCAAAAATTAGAAATCTTTACTAGAATTTCCATGGAGCATCCAATTTGAGGCAACATTTGAAAAGCTTGAAAACGAACTACGAGAAGTAAACAGGAACGAAGAAACTCTGAAGAAAAATTTTTCTGAATTGACCGAACTAAAACATATACTCAGAAAAACTCAAACATTCTTTGATGAGGTGAGTCTTTAAGGAAATTTTAAATCCTCCAGATAACGAGAAAAAACAAAAACAAAAACCGACTCGGAGTCTTAATGTTGATCAAGAGGACTAGTATTGGATGGGTTGTTGATTTTTCACTTTCACTTAATAAAAATCTAACAACATCTATTTAGTTGCATGCTTGCTTCGATTAAATTGGTATTTACTGCACCTATTATGTTTTAAGTAATAATGCATTGTGAATCATGTTTTGCTATTTGTGTCTAAATAATTTTATGCGAACACTTTACGTATAGGCTAATAAGGTTTTTACCTGTTTGCGTAAATACTACGGTTGCTTGGTGTTTAGTTAATATAGTCGTAATGCTTGTTTTGTTGTGTATTTCGCACTGGAGCTTTGTAGGCATTTCCATATCTTAGAGTGCTTAGTTTTGGATGGATATTGTGATTGTGAGGTCCAGCACGATCGGTGGCGGTTTGGTGACAATCAACGTCGAACATTATCTAATGAAGAGGAACCACTAATCAGTGATGATGGGCCAGCGGTGCCCAGAATAGCGATGTCCATGACAGTGATGCGATTAGGGTATGTCGGACAATGTTTTCCAGTATATAGTGTCTGCTAGTTAAGATATATTGAAGGAACTGTATAATTCGATTCTGTCATTTTACAATTAAGTAATATAATGCAAAATCCCGACCACTGGTTATATTTTCGCAATGTACGTCACTAATATTTGTTTTATTTTGCATGTCTGTCCAGTGTGCATAATGTTTCCACGAGAGTACTGTCTTTGTATGTATAATGTTTAATCTAATAAATGAGAAAATATGAAGTTGATAGTAATACCAACAGGCGGGCACTGAAAATATACCTCCGGGAGACACAGCAGATCCTGAAACAATGGAACTGACGTCATCAATTTCGACTCTCCATACGACAGGACCATTATTCCATAATTTTGGGTGGGTAATATATGATTTGCTTGCTTCAAGGTGCCAAGGAATATATATATACTTCACTGTATTCAATGTGCTTATATAATACGCATGCTTTTCTGCACGATACCCATCCAATCAGTTAAAAAATTTCAATAAAATTAAGTGTTGTGGTTATCACTGTATATCTATTGTTTACATATATTGTGCTGTATGTAGCACTATAACCTGATGGCATCTGCCGATACTGGTGAAGACGATATTCACACTTCACATTCGGATCACGCACCTCTAAAATTGCAACTGCGGTATGCCAGACGTTCAGTGGTATAAAGAGTTAATGTGTTGCTCATAGTTTTAATATTTGTGCTGTAGAAAAGTGAAAGCTGGTGGTCGTGGTTATCTATCAATTTCAGACATTCAGGTGCAATAAATGTTAGCAAACATTTACTAAAGTATTCTTTGTTAAGGTTTGTGGCTGGAGTCATACAGAGAGAACGTCTTCCTGCTTTTGAACGTCTCTTATGGCGTGCATGTCGTGGAAATGTTTTTCTTAGAACATCTGAGATTGAAGATATTCTAAATGATACTGTTACGGTTAGTAATATACCCATTTAAGTAGAATTTGGAGTTAGATGTCTACGCTGAGTTGATTAGTTCCATAGGTAAACTTAAAAAGTGCAAACATTTTCTGGATATTTGATTAAGTAATAGCCTTTGTGATGATTCTATTAAATACTACACTGATTCAATTATTTATATATAATGAAATAAAAGTTATCTTAACCAATTTTGAACAATTTTAGGGGGAACCAGTTAATAAGACTGTTTTCATTATATTTTTCCAAGGTGATCAGTTGAAAACCAAAGTTAAGAAGATATGTGAAGGGTAAGCAAAACTTCTTTTGTTTGCACTATATTGTTTTTATTGTGCTATATTTTAGATTTCGTGCAACTCTTTATCCCTGTCCAGATACACCACATGAGAGACGTGAGATGTCAATTGGAGTAATGACTCGTATTGAAGATTTAAAAACTGTATTAGGGCAAACACAGGATCATAGGCATCGAGTTCTGGTGTGCAGTTTTACATATAGTACTGTAACAATCAATTACGATGCGTGTATTACTTAATAATTAACAGGTGGCAGCCTCAAAAAACGTTAGAATGTGGCTTACAAAAGTGCGAAAAATCAAATCCATCTATCATACATTGAATCTTTTCAATATTGATGTTACTCATGTAAGTTGTGTTTAGAAGCAAAATGGTAAGTACGTGTTTTTGGTATAATTGGTGGGATTGAAGTTAATAAGATCTTCTGACTGCTATTACCAAAGCTCAGTTATATGTAAATAAATGAAAGGCTTATTTACACATTGACAAGTTTTATCTGAAACTAGCTACTGTTTTGTTTAGATAAGTTTTTAAAAGATATTTGTGATGTGACATATTTTTCATCTCATCTTCAGCTATTGGAGAATTCATAATATAACTAAACAAGAAAAATTTGGTTAAATCCATGTATTTCGGTTCATTAAATGAAAATTTCAAGACTAAGCATAATTTCTGTTAAACGTTTATAAAGTTTATTTTAAGAAATGCCTGATAGCTGAATGTTGGTGCCCTGTGAGCGAACTGGATCGTATAAAGATGGCTCTCAAGAGAGGAACAGTTAGTAGTTATTAATAGTTGACTATATAGTATATACCGTCTAAGTGTTTTAGGAAGAAAGTGGAAGTCAAGTTCCTTCTATCTTGAATCGAATGGAAACTAATGAGCCTCCACCCACCTACCATAAAACAAATAAGTTCACAAGAGGATTCCAAAACATTGTTGATGCATATGGAATTGCTACATACAGAGAAATTAACCCTGGTAAATTTAAAAAAAAATAGAAGATGTAATTTTCTAAATTTTATGGCAAGCTATTATGTTCAAAGGGTTTAAAGATTTAATTTTGTATTTTTAGCTCCCTATACAATGATAACTTTTCCATTTCTCTTCGCTGTGATGTTTGGAGATATGGGCCATGGAATCATTATGTTTTTAGCTGCTCTATTTTTTATAATGAAAGAAAAACAACTTGAGGCAGCTAGGATTAAAGATGAATTAAGTATTTTTAAAATTTTCTTTATTTTAAAAATGAATTTTCTACAATCGAGAATCATTTAAAAGATTTTCAGATTTTCCAAACCTTCTTTGGCGGTCGTTATGTGATTTTTTTGATGGGGGCATTTTCCATCTATACCGGCTTACTATACAATGACGTATTCTCTAAAAGCTTAAACTTATTTGGTTCAGCATGGATGAACTGTTATCCAGAAACAGAGTTATATAAACTAGCCCCTGAAAAACAACTTATGCTTATTCCTGAAAACGCTTATGATGTATGTGACATATTACTGATTTTATTTGTCTAAGATAAATAGGCGATAAATGTTCAATTTACAGCGTATTGGTGGGCCGTATCCGATCGGTGTAGATCCTGTATGGAACCTAGCTGAGACAAATAAACTATCATTTTTGAATTCTATGAAAATGAAAGCATCAGTGGTTATGGGGATATCACAGATGACATTTGGAGTGATACTTAGTTACCATAACTACAAGTGAGGCTCCAACTTTTTAAGACGACTTCTATTTATTTATTTATCCTTCTAAAAATACCTTTTAGGCACTTTAAGTCTGATCTCGATGTGAAATTCATGTTTATCCCCCAGATGTTGTTTCTTGGTTGCATCTTCATATATTTATGCATCCAGATTATTGCGAAGTGGTTGTTCTTCTCTGCAGGGGTAATTTATTTATGTTTCATATGGCTTATATCAGTGTTTACTACCACATCTAGTTTTAGGCAGATGACTCTGTACTTGGTTACAAATATCCAGGATCCAATTGTGCTCCATCTCTACTTATTGGCTTGATCAACATGTTCATGATGAAGAGTAGAGACTCCGGATTTGTTGATGATAAAGGGGATCAAAAATACTTGTGTTATCTCAACACGTGGTATCGCGGTCAGGTATGATCGTAAAGATGCCAATTTAACTATAATTGCTGGAATTTAGCTAAGTTTCTCAAAGAATTTGCAGACCCAATTAGTGGTTGAATTTGTAAATATTGTAGTCATTCTTCGAAACACTATTCGTTTTGATCGCTATTGCGTGTATCCCTGTGATGCTCTTTGCGAAACCGTATATGTTATGGAAAGCTGATAAAGAGCGACATGCTGCTGGACATCGTCATTTGGTATGTATGGATGCAAGAAAATGCACAGTCCAGCATACTGCAGCGAGCGGATTACGTCAAACGCGGTAGATGAGCGTGTTGCGCCTATGATGGTGGCATTCATGCACATCTAATGTTTGGCGTACCGATTTCAGGGTATGGTCGAGTTGGTACTTGTGATCGTAGCGGTAGTGCAAGTACCGTTGATGCTGTTCGCCAAACCATTCTTTCTCCATAGAAGACACATGCAACAGATGGCTAACTACGAGTCGCTCCGCAATGAGGTCCGTATCGTAATAGCCTATCCGTTTTCGATCCTCTGTTAACGCTAAAACCTCACTACATGCGCTTAATTCTTCCCATTGTCACATCCTCTGTTCTTCTAGAAAAGCTATAGATAAAATCGAAAATATTCGAAACCAACCGTCATGTCGATCATATAGTACCTCTCGTCAACCCGTGAAAGGTAAACCTCTCGCTGTTGTATCGTTGTTGTAATAGTTGTTGTACGTGTAGTTTCATTTAGTTTGGTTACTTTTTAAATTGTTAAATATTAAATGAATATATAGATTTTCCATCTTTATAGAGTGTGCGCGCTGATATGAATGGAGACGATGTTGAGGTTGTAGATTCTGAGCCTAAATCATCTAGTGGCAATGGGGGGCAAGATCGCGGTACTGGACCGGTGAGAATTTAGTTTCATGTTGGAAATTAATTTATCACGAAAATCAGTTTTGTTTAATGGAAGTAGGTATACCATAATTTTCTAGCTGGAAATGACCGATATTATGGTATATCAAGCTATACACACTATCGAATTTGTTCTTGGGTCCATTTCCCACACAGCATCATACCTCCGTCTTTGGGCCCTCTCGCTAGCCCATGCTCGTTAGTTCGCTTATCTTTTATATTAGATCACTGCCAAATAAATGTGTTATAGATGAATATGGAATTAAATGTTCTATTCCAGAACTATCTGATGTTCTGTGGACCATGGTATTTCGTCACGCTTTTACACTAGATGGCTATTGGGGAGCTGTAGCAACTTATGTACTCTTCTTCATATTTGGATCGTTATCTATCTTTATTCTAGTAGTAATGGAGGGACTTTCAGCATTTCTTCACGCTCTTCGGCTCCATTGGTTAGTATGTATACCTATTAAACCTATTAAAGTGGAATGAATCCTTTATAACTAAGTAATTTGTTCTACGGAGATAACGCTTAATAGAAATAAAACAACTTATCATTTTATACTATTGCCAAATTTTACAATAGTTAGTAAGCACTTTCAAGGCTTACTAACACTGTATAGAGTGAGATCATTTATGATAATTGTAGTATTATTGAATATTATTTTCTATACGTGTACAATTTTGTTTTTGTTTAGGGTCGAGTTCCAGTCAAAGTTTTACGGTGGTCTAGGGTATGCGTTCGCACCTTTTTCGTTCGAAACTATCCTTGGGGAGGAAAAGGAAAGCGAGGAAAACTAGTAGATCTCTTTTGTTTTCCATTTAGTGGAATTTTTGTTCCATTGCTTCCACAAATTACAACTGTTTTGTAATTGTGGTGCGTTCTCTTTATATGTATATTCGGATTCAATGTCATCTGAAGCGATGTTTGATTGCTGTTACTATTTTAGCATTTTGGAGGCTCTCGTGGTAAGCATAGTATTGTTTGCAGAAAGTTCTTTTCAAACTATTCTCTTTCCACTGTTATTTATTTGTCTAGATTTCTATGGAATATAGTGTGATTGCACATTCTATTTCCTTGTTCGATAGAATTATTTATTATCTCTGTAACTCTTCATAATGATAAATTAGGTTATGGATGCACTATTAAAACAAGGGGTTGGTTGTGGCCGTCGTAGTATTCAAATAAAAGTATTCAGGTGCCTTTAATGTATTATTTAGATATTTTTTATTACATGGAACGAAAGTTCTCATTACAGTCTTTGCTAGCATGGGATTTTGTTATCAGATGACAAACTGGTAACTCACTATGGTAATTATTTCGCCACTGTCTGTTTTTGAAAAACCTGGTTAGTTCAAATTTATGGGTTTTGGTTTACTGTAAGTTGCATTACAAGTGGCGAATGGTTATAATTTGCGCATTGCATTGTATCCATAGCTATGAAAGTAGGTTTTACAGAATCGTCCGTATGTATCTGGTTAAATGGTATGAGAGATGCCGAAAGACCTGTCTGGAAAAGATTATGGAATATGGCGTTGCTCAGATATTGTACGGATGGTGCCGCTAATTACATCATTGAAAGGTATACTAAGGTTTTCGTCATATGGCATGCTTAAATAGTATTACCAGTAAAAATTGAGAATTATATCTTTCTTATAAATAATATCTTTCTATACTTTTGTTTCTGAAAAATTGGCTGCAATGTTTTAAATTTGAAAAAGAAAGTACTTAGTCATACGGAACTTTCAATTATAAGGTGTTTGGATTTGAAGTTACCGAACGTAGTAAGTGGTGATTTCGATTCGATTGAAGAAACAACGAAACAGTTTTTGGAGAAGAAGGCTAGAGTTATAGAGATGCCAGATCAAAATAAGACAGATTTAACGAAATGTCTCGAGTTGGTTCTTATTGACACCAAACTGAATGAACTGGTGAGAACACTTTAATTCTTGTGTATATATTTATCTTAAATTCATTTATAATTGTTTTTGCTGGTTACTAAAAAGTATTACATAGTTATTATAAGGATGAAGTATAATTATACTACATTTCAAGAATCTTCGTTTACAGAAGGAAAAATATCATGCATGTAGTAAGTAAAAAGAAGTAAAAATGTTACATGAGAAGTTATAGATACCAACTATGGAATTTAATTATAAAAGATAGTTATTTCGGATATATCTCATGCTGCATACTTGATTTACAAACAGAGAGGACATTTTATGACAAAATGTTCTAACAATGGCAATAATTTTAGTATTTTTTGTTTATAGACTAAGCGCATTGTACTGCTAGGAGGGCTGTCTGGTCGTTTTGATCATACACTTGCTACTATCAATTCTGTGCTGGATATTGTTCAAAACACTAATAGAGAGGTGTACATAGTTGATGGAACGAATTTAACATTCGTTCTTCAAGAGGTAAACATGCAATAAATAATCTAAATCTAACAAAGTGAAACGAATTATGCATTGCATCAATAGTATCACTCGTAGAGACGTTTGGTTTCACGTATACTATAATTTATCTTTTATTGTCGTGAATATTTCATTTATACGGATTTCAGGGAAATCACCAGATATTAATTGATCGAAAACTTATCACAGGAAAAAGTGGTATTGTTCCATTCTGTCAAGTACCTACTGTAACAACAACTAAGGGATTTAAGTGGGAATTAAGTAAGCCATTTAAGAGTAGTAATGTTACAAAATTCATCATGGTTGAAATAGTGGTTTGGTCATTTGTTGTTTATAGTGTTAATACTTTGTTTGAATGTATATACATTTTCAGATGAAACAGAAATATCATTTGGGAAACTAATCAGTACATCTAATGAAATTGAGAGTGATCTACTGGATGTTACCAGTACTGCACCATTAATCATAACTATGGAACTAAAAGAATCAACTCTTATTTAATTACTTAAACTTTAAATGTTATGCGTATTAAAACTACTTTTCCAAACTTTGTTATTATCTTGAACTAATAATGGATTGTTTATTTTAATTAAATTTTTATCCAACGGGTGTGTATATATTAAATCATTTGATAGAAACGTATTTTATCATTTTGGTACTTTATCGTCGACAATGATGTATATAGACGAAATGTATGTAATTACGTCTGCATAATTTGTTTCAGACGATATTTATGTTGCGAATATTGCCTAGATGTACGTTTCAGAAGTGTTTAAGTAAGTTGTGGATGTATGAATACAGATTTATTTGGTTTTGAGTAGTTACTAAACTCATTGTTTTCCGTACTCTAATGGAAGAGGAATACATTAGTTGTAAAGAAAAATAGCTGGGGTAGAGAGTGCTATACTACATTTTAGGTTCTTCTCCCTCCACCGAATTTGATCTTATTGTAATTGGTGGAGGTTCAGGTGGATTGGCTTGTTCTAAAGCTGCGTGAGGCTTATTAAGTATCTTTATTTTAGGGGATGACTATACGTCTTTATAGGATGGGTATTTTGCAAACTAAGTCCTTGTTTTGTCATTGTTAACTTAGAGAGGTTAACTCCATTATATTTAGATACATTTAATTAATCTCATTTTTAGACAGTCTTTTGGCGCCCGTGTGGCATTAGTGAATTCAGTGGTTCCAACGCCATCTGGAATATCTTGGGGTCTTGGAGGTACTTGTGCGAACGTCGGCTGCATTCCTAAAAAGCTCTTTCATCAAGCTGGCATTGTTGGACGTGAAGTTGATTTTTAATTTACACAGCTAATTAGTTCTACTATAATTTTTTAAATCTATGTATTTACTATCGTTTTATATAGATTAGCCACGCTACACACTATGGGTGGTCAGATGTCGTAAAAGGAACACATAATTGGTTGGTCTAGTGATTAGTTCTTTTAATTTAATTTTACAAGAGTATAGGAAAGTTAAGAATTATTATGCTATTTTTTAAACTTGAAAATTAATCTGTAGCCGACACCAACTTGTATTAAAATATTGGAACATTTAGGGAAATATTAAGACGAGCAGTGAGTGACCGCATTAAGGCAAACAACTGGATTTACCGGGTTCAACTTAATCAAATGTTAGTATTTCTTACTCATTCATGATTTCCTCTCAGAAAACTAGAAACACCCTGTTTCCAAACCAACCGTTCCTTAAGTTTGAATCTACTGCTAAAATAGTTTTATTGCTTACCTTCCTTTAATTTACAGATTTTTGCCTTTATTTGAGTGAAAGTTCAAATTTCAATGAGACACGGTAATATTTTTTGATGCATACTTTTATTACTTTGAAGTAACGAAACTTAATGAACAGTATCAACGGTGGCGAGATATCTTACAAAGTTCTAAGTTAAGCCCCATGTTTTTAGACATGTTTATTACTATAGTTATATTATCAGATTCCTTTGTAGCCATTAATTACATATAATTTAAATATTTAATTACATAATTTAGGGGTATTAAATTCTACAACGCGTTTGCATCGTTTGTTAATAAAAATACTGTCAAGATAAGAAGTGCAGACAAGATAAAGTACGAGGTATACGAAATTTGTAACGAGGGGACAGTGACGGCTCTAAAGAACCTTAATTATCTTCAGAGTATTCTGCAAGCTCCTATGATACTTATAGCGACCGGATTACGTCCACGATATCCTGATATTCCTGGCGCTCAGTTAGGTATTGTTACAAGATTTTTTAAGATATCCAAATATTTTATTTATGGTTTGTTGTTTGTTGTTTCAAGGTATAACTTCGGATGACATGTTTTCACTTCCAAAACAACCTGGAAAAACACTAGTGGTTGGAGGAAGTTACGTCGCTTTAGAATCTGCAGGGCTGCTTGCTAATCTCGGTTGTGAAGTACATCTGCTTATTAGATCTGAACCACTGAAATTTTTTGATAAGGTCTATTAAGGAGAAAATTATATTACTTATTTTACTAGTGCTCATATCGGTATACATTATTTGAGTTACAATACCATCTGCAGTGTTCTTGAGATCCTTTAAACCAGGACTGTGTTAACCATGTTATGGAAAGCCTTGAGAAACACGGTGTCAAAATTACCTATCATAAAATGGTACAGAAAGTCGAACTTGATGGTGATTTAAGAAAGGTATGAAGTGACAATAGGTTTTTTTTTGCATATTTTCGGCTAATATAAAATGAAAACATCAAGTTTACTGGTTTATGTTCTAATTATGTATATTCTGTGATATTCCCACTTAGATCAAACTGAAGGAATTTTTAATACTTATTTTAGGTCACTTTCCATTCTTTAAAGAATGACATTGTCGACAGCGAACATTATAACACAGTGCTATGGGCAATTGGTGGGTTTATTTGTAACCATTTTACCGCATAATTTATCTCGTTTGATCTATTTTCTAATGGTATGTCTTAATACATCTAAATAGAACAATATAGTTCCCATAATGGAAACTAAGCTACATAGATCAAATATAGATTTTTTTATTTTTAGGGCGTAGTCCATTACATAGCGATCTTCAATTAGATAAGGTTGATGTGAGAACATCAATTAACTCAGGAAAAATAATAGCTGATGATCTAGATCGAACAACGGCTGAAAACATATATGCCATCGGTGATATCGTTGAAGTAGGGAAATCTTCGGGGTTTTTTTTGCAATCTCATACTACTGTGATTTCAGGGTCGTCCTGAGCTTACTCCACCAGCTATTCGAGCTGGTAAACTATTGGCTGCTCGTCTTTTTGGGAGAAGCCGAGATATAATGAATTATAGTAATATTCCCACAACCATTTTTACTCCTCTTGAGTTGGGTTCTATTGGTGACAGCGAAGAAAATGCTATTAATATATATGGAGAAAGTAATATTGAGGTGAACACATTGTTAGCTCTTAATGAAAGTATTTTTCTAATATTTGTTTGATAGTAAAGAATACACTCGTAATTCAGATTTTAAACTGTAGGTATATCACACGTATTTCACTCCATACGAATACATTATACCACAGGATCCAGATAGTGCTCACTGTTATGCCAAGGTTAGGTGTTACCTCGTTATCCCAAGTATAGTGCAATATCTTTGAAATATAAGTACAATTTGCTTCACTTCAGATTGTTTGTATGAGGGCATTCCCGCGAGATGTACTTGGGATACACATTGTAGGACCAAATGCCGCCGAGATTATTCAAGGATATGCTGTCGCCCTTAGGAAGGGTATTACTTTTGATGATCTAATTGGTACGTTAGTTTAAAAGTAAATAGGAATAGTACCAGCAAGCACATAACCAATGAGGAATATAAGGGAATAACTAACAATTCCAGGAACGACCGCTATCCATCCATGTACATCAGAGGAATTTGTGAATCTCAGTATTACAAAGCGATCTGGTATTGCTCCTACAGTCCAAGGATGTTGCGGATAAGTTCACGAACTTATTTTAGTATGCTTAGCCTTCTATAGACATTCCCCATAAGCATTTTTTTCTGAAATAGGGTAACCACAGTTTGTTCAACTTGTATTTTTGCATCCTTCACAATTGTGTGTTTAATATATATCCATAATAGATAAAAGCAAAGGTTTTTGGTTGCTATAATCAAAGTCAGTGACACTTCTATTGATTTAAAATTACTAAAGGCATTTTATGCTTACAGTTTCACAATGTTGTTTTAAAGCGAAGATTATAAATAGTATAGAATACTATTCCAGTAGTGGAGATCCAACAGGAAAAACATTGAGCCACTCATACGCCAACCTAGTTATTGCAAATTCCTAGTAGCTTAATTTCTCTTAACTCTTCTCTATTAATAAAATCAATGATGTAATATTAAAGTTTGATTTCTCACTGTAAAAATTGCTATATTTCATAAACGTTTAAAAACCACAGCAGAATTCTAGCGCTATTTTCAAGCAAAACGTCCACTGTAGGGAGCACAAGTCCTTATCGCTCAAATTTGGCGCAGAGCCAAAGGGCGGAGTTAATCATCTCATCGTTGTAAGAATGTTATTACCTACAACTTCAAATAATTAAGTTAAAGAACATTCCTATCTAGTTGATTTTAAAATTGACGCTAATGATGACTAAGACTGATTTTGTGGCCAAGAAACTTAACACTATTAAAATGTACATGAAAAGTACAAATGTGGGAGCTACATACAAAGCTCCAAGTTACGAACATATTTTTTCACTAATATATGGGTACGCTATTCGTAATAAACGAAGTTCACCAGGCAAAATTCTGTAAAGCTCTAATAAACAAGCCCATTAAACATTTTTATTATTAAATATGAGACTGTCATTCTTTAATTATAGGTATTGCTATCTTGTTAATACAAGCACTTGAGATTCAATGGTATTTAATAGTATTTAATGTTATTTAATGTTATTTAATGTTATATAATGTTATTGACAACTAAGTACTCACTTTTTAACAATAGTAACGGAGATGACATTCTCTGAAGTCTGTATTGATTTCTTTATACGATTGGATTGAAGCAGGAAGTTGCATTTTATCACATTTGTGGTAACCAAGGTTCATCATTTTAAATTTAATTGCACACTTGTGTAGTTAAAATTTGATTGAAAAAAACGGATGCTTTGTTACCATGATTATTCTAACAAATATACTTCTAAACCTTTATTATTGGTTTATTAGTTACATTATGATGCAAATATACATTTTAATACTTTACATTTATCTCGTAAATTTGTACGTGTGTTTTATAAGAGTAGGGGAGTATGTTTATTATTATAGACTTCGGCCAGCATCTAGGGACAGATGGCAATGGATAAGGGTGGTGAATATATAAGTAATATGTTTTGCCAAAATATCTTTCGTTTAATTAAGTCCTATATCCTTTTAAGGCCACTATGATGAAGTAATCAAGCGTACTCGTTTTGAATCTGATAGTGATCAAGTGGATACTGAAGATGGCGAGTGTCCTGAATCCCCACCTCTCAGAGAAGGGTACGCTATTCAGTTTTAAATATATGTTTCACATTCTAAAATGTGTACATAGGTATAAATAATGAATTTTCTGAGAATTTGGATTAGGTTGAGTTTGTTTATGAAAATCACGTTAATCCTGAGTTTTTTTAGACAATTTATACCACCGGTACTTATGAACTCTGATGTAATGAAGGGAAATGAGACTGATTACGGTGACTTTGTGTTGGATAGGACGGAGTCATTAGATCACAACAGTGATATATCAGTTATTAGTGCGGGATATATTGAGGCCACGTAAGTGTTCTTACTAATTCCCAGCTTGTCTTAATACTGAAATAAATTTATTTTCAGTGGCAGTAAATGGTTGAAAAGAACGTATTCTAGTCTATTAAATGTGAATGAAGCAGATGAAAATGGTAATGCGAAAGTGAAAGGATCATCAAAGCAGAGCAGAGTAATTTTTAAAATTTAAAATGTACATGATCGTCTAGGACGTGAAAATTTAAACATATTTTACAGAATTCAGTCAGGACATCAATTTCATATATTTTAGTAGATGATAGCTTAAAAAATATTTGATAGACCATTCTTAATTTAAAATTTTTAGATATCATGTTTTAATTGTGATGGTCAGCATAATATGAATGTATGCCCAGAACCGAAGAATATGAAGAGGATTAGAGAAAAAAAAACAGAACTCAGAGAGAAGAGGCAAAGATTAGACAAGTTAGCTAAGAATTTTATATTTGTACTTTATGAAGGACTTTATAACTGCCAACGTTTACAACATCTTACATTGTATTGTTAAAAATTCAAAATGCTTTTAGAAAAAATCAGTTGTTAGAAGGTGTAGTTTTTTCAGTGCACGATATCATGATACTAGTAGTTCTAATCAGAAGTTCCAACCTGGAAGGTTGAGTCAAAGTCTTCGGCATGCTCTTGGTATAGGGCCTGACGATATTCCTGAATGGATTTATAGAATGCGCAAGATGGGATTTATAGAAGGGTATCCTCCTGGATACCTTAAAAAGTAAGTTTTAATATTGATGCACATATTTGGCTATAAAGTGCATCCAGAAAAGTATTGATTATGAGTATTTATGATGTAACATATCAGAGCTATCAAGCGAGAGGACTCTATTGGTATTCTAACGTTTCATACCGTAGATGGTTCTGAAGGAAGTAATAATGACGAAACAAATAACGAATGTAGAAGTGATAGCCCACCTCCAGTTATTGAAAGCGACAAAATGATATATTATCTAGGATTCAACCAGATGTATAAAAATCTTAGAGATGTAGGTATTCTCTTATTAGTTTTGTTACTCATTTTATTGAGTTAAGCTTTGGGATAATATTTTTTAGCTGGAGAATTTCAAAGTCCCTCCATTCCAAGAGTTCGTTGCATACCATCAGGAAGTACTTATTGAAAAGTATAATGACAGACAAGCAACGAAAAGGAGACAAAGAGAAAAAAACGGAAAACTTTTAAAACGAAGACAAGAAGGTATGTATTATTGTTACCTACTATTAATAACATTGTATTTTACATTAAGTGTGTCCAAGATTCCCTTAACATCATTAGAACCAGTACTTGTTACTATTATAAATGTTTGCGGACCGAACTACTGCAAATTTTATTGCAGAAATGGAGATGGATGGAGACATACTGATTCTAGAACCTCCTAAGCCGCCTGTACTGAACGATGGTTGCAATGATGGTGTAATAATTAATAATGAAACTGCAAAAGTCATTAAGTTTTTTTTCGGACTCACTATTTTAGTTAGCATTTATTTCTGTTCCAGTCTGTGTTTCCTGGCGATGCCATTAATTTGAATTCATCACTTGACGCGACAACGTCTGTTACACCCTGTACACCCAAATCAAGTACCCCCAGGGTTAGATTTGTTTTTGTATCTATTGTTTTATGAAAACCATACTGATTTGTAAATTTTAGGGGTCATCTATAAAGGTGATGATGGGCACTCCAGTAATAACACGTCGTACTGCTAACAGTAGTATAGTGGAAGAAGAGATTCCCTCTTTAGAAAACTTTAGTAAAGGCATCGTACCATTCACAGCAAAAGAAGAACCTACACCGCACAAGGGATTTCTGAAGAAGGTGATTGGAAAAATCAAACAGTTTGCCAGTTAATAATTAATTTTATCAATGTTTTTGAAATTTTATTCACATGTCTAGTTCCACTTAATATACTTTTTTAAAACTTAATTTCTTTTATAGTTTAGATTTTAGACTGTTTAAATCATGTATAGGCATTAATTAAAATTTATCATCACTTTTCTTTTGGAACATTTTAAATTTGCTTATTATTTCTTCATTGTATTAATTAATATAAAATGAAGTACCGGGCATATTTTTGGTCACTCATAACGTAATTTAAGTTTTGTTGGTATTGCATTCTTTTTAGCATGTTTTCAACATTGATCTGGTTCACCTATAGTTAATGGTGTATGTTTGAGGGATTATTTCTCGTTATTTCATTTACTTCAGAAGAATCGTTTAACGGTTAATAAATTCATTTGAAAGGGACAGAATTGTTAGTTTTTGCATGTTTCACATGTAACAATTCTTAGTGGTAATGAGTTTCGTGGTGTGGGAATATTAGTTTCAGTATTACTGAGATGTCTGAATCTGAAAGTGGGAGTTCCAGTATCTAAAGGATTTACAGGTGCGGAAGTCAAGTGGTTCTTCATTTAAAAATTAGCTTGGGTTTCGTAGGATTCGTATTAATGGTTAATGTTTTACGTTGTATTAATATCATTTTTTAAATATGAAAATGTTAAGCTGTTATGTATCAGTTTTCAATTATATAGTTAGATTACTAATACAAAACTACTTTCGAATTTGCTATTTTTCCATTAAACTGGTAAGCTTACTAAACGTATTCGTTCTGTGATGTCTGTAGAATGAGCGTTAGCAATGTAATCAAGCCCTCACCAAATTATGTTCTCTGGTTACATGTGGATAAGTCCCTTATTAGTTTTATGACATCATCCAAGTACGTTTATCCGTTTTTAAAGTTATTTTTTCTTTATTTTACGATTTATCATGTCTTAAAATACATTTAAAGCTATTGCATAAGCTATAATCAGCCAAGTCTCCGTTTCTTTGATGCTTGTCTGAATATAGGTAAACCTTTTTGGAAGATATGTCCACAAAAACGTAAGATTATAGGTAAACTTCTAATGTTACATTTAGAAGTTTCTTTAACTTTTTAGGAATAAGCATGTTTTAGATGTATTTATTCATGTTCATCAACCCACTCTTAAGCCAAGGAAGAAACTAGATGACAAGTATTGCTTACCAACATGATAGAGGAATGCAGGAGTGAGTTGGCAATTAAAATTTTACTAGGATATTTTCCGAATTATGATAACTGTCAAAATAATCACTAGAGTTAATATTTTTCATTATAGAATATTTTATTGCTCCAACTTAATTGAAAAATCATTTGACACAAAATTCGCTGTAATTTTAGTGCGTCTATTCAAGACACAATTTTCTTAGATATTTTCTGACTGATACCTACTATGGAATGTAGGCTCTAAAATGTCAAGGAATTAAGACGAAGTGGTTTTATTTTCCTCAAGTAAATTGGTTAACTTATTTATGCTGCACGCAATACTGATGTAGAAAATCAAAATGATAATTGTTTTGTATTATATGAGATCACTTAAAACTCTTAAGTTACATAACTCATTTCAAAGAACAATATAATTTAAGACTAGTTCTATCATATTATCAATTCTTGATTTCAGATTCTATCGTTCACATAGTATTATATCCTTCCCTCACTTCCGATGGCCTTGAGCATAAGTAGTAAGTTGAAATCACGAAAATATTTCTTGTACAAATTTCTTTTTGCTTTTGTTTCTATTCTTCGTTCTCCAACTTCCTGACTTCGATAAGAACAGCTTATAAACAGCTCACTTAAATTAGCACGCCTGTTAGCTTTTTCTCACACGCAGTCCTGTGGTATTAATGAGTAAACCTCATTGGGTGTTATAAATACATTCTTATTGATAATTTATTTTTCTTTTACTATAATACTAATGTGTGAAATCTTTTATTTTCGTAGTTTGTAATAATACATTTGGATTAATTGTTCCTTTCTTATCCGTTGTTGCAAAACAATGAATTCCTTGCATACCACAACACAAATTTTTGTTTGTTTTCTTAAAAATTTATTTTCGTTTATGGATTGCCTTCAGTACTAGTTTTGTTGCTGTCGTTGCATGGTCACGGTTCACTTGGTCTCAATTTGGTGATTAGTGACCTATTTATACTATTGTCCTGCCCTTCTCATATTTTCTAACATTTGTTATTCCCGTACTTATATTATGCTCATTTAATTTCTTGTTTTTGCTTTCTATGTTATCCTATCATCTCACTAATATGTCTCATCGGGTTTAATAGAGACCATACGGCCATATCACTGGTCGGATCATTAGAGCGATTCGCCCGATTAGCCATTCACCACTAGTATTAATCTATTTCACGAACTGGCTCACATTTTTGTTGTTCGCTATTCCTATAATGTTTATTATTCTAAATTGATTTAATATCTTCACGGACGAACTCTTCTAGAAAAATTTATTTTTGTTGATATTTTATATTTATTCAAATAACTTTTTCCTTTTTGTAAATTCATTCAATCTCATCATGTGCATTCACAAGACATTGTTAGTTATTTCTCAACAATTTCTTAGATTTCATTTTCTATTCGCTATTAGAACATACGTGATAAAGAAGAATGGAAATATGACATCACTAGAATTTGAAACGTAAGAATTAAGGGGGATATAAGCTTAAAGGATGTTTAAATTTGAAAGAAGCTGTAAAGAGCCATATTTTAGGGTAAAATTATTAAACCCTAATTCGTGAATATCTATGAGGTAATAAGACGTGTTGTTACGTAGGTTTTGAAATATAGAGTAAAAACAAAATAAAGTATTGGGATGTATTGAGCTTGGCGTTTCTGCCGTATTTCTGGTGCTCAATCTCATTTAATGACTAATATTGCAATTTTCTTATACCATTTAGAAGACTTTTTTTCATATTTATATTATTTGTATTTATAGCAAACTTTCGCAAATATTGTACTTATTGGTTGCAGATGGATATCGTTCTTTTGGTCAAAGCGCTAATGTTTAGTGTACTTTTTGAGTATTTGGATCATTTTTTGAATAAACGCGCACATCATAAGATTGATCTAATTATTGTCTTAATGTTTCAAGGTAGAAATTTCAAATGACCCTAAAACATTAACACTCTTCGAGATTTTTCTTTCTTTTTTAGTTAGAGCGGAAAATTCAAGTATATGAAACATTTGCTTCGATGGTTTCTTCACTACCATCGATCGTTGTGTGAGATAACACTAGTGATAACAATAGAAGTGGATTTTCATACCCGACTATAATTTTTAATCGTATTATTTCTCTGAAAATAATCTTTGAAGTTTGAGTACTTTTTAAACTAAGTTTAGAAAAAGTGTTTGACTTAATATGTTATGATTGTAGTACTCAGTGCTCTTCAAGGAATTAAATAATTCTTTGTTCAGCTGTTAACATATTGTTTACTACTCAGAATAAGAAACCTGCCCTTGTTTTGTACCAGTACTTCACATTCCATAGATTACATTTGGAAGAGTTATTTGTTCTATATAGATTCGTCATATTCCCAAGCTTTCGGCTCAGTTTTTGGGTATGTACATTTCAGATGTTCATTATGTTAATTACGTGATTTACTCTTTAGGTTAATGAAAAATTTCTTTTGATTTATCTATAATAATTTCTCCTTTTCCATATTATTACCATAGGAAGTGAAAGGAGTGGAAAAACAGTGAAAATAGGGCTTTGAATTATACAGATTTCTATTCATTGACTATTCTATTAAAATATGTTAGTTGATATAGAAATGCTAGGAATTCTCTACGTTACGAACTATTCCTGTATGTTTTATTTACAAATATTTTAACTTTGATTATTTATTTACACTTTATTACCTTCATTATCTATTTCTCTTAGTGTACAATTCTCAAATACCTCTCAACACAAGACTAGCTAACACCTTCC
The DNA here is from genome assembly GCA_020740425.3 of Heterorhabditis indica. Classification (NCBI taxonomy): domain Eukaryota; kingdom Metazoa; phylum Nematoda; class Chromadorea; order Rhabditida; family Heterorhabditidae; genus Heterorhabditis; species Heterorhabditis indica. Next base: position 39,123 of record JAJAVP010000308.1, read on the forward strand.
TAATTTTTATACGTTTCCTATGAGTAATGGATGCATTTGGTTATTTAACCCAATCTATATTGATTCGTTAATCCAATATTTTTTCTAAACTTTCGTTACTGATTATTCACTTACTCAGCATTAGTTACAAAATTATTATGACATTCTTTTATCTACAAATAGGAATTCGATTTTGATGTTGCTATCTACGATTATAGAATTTGGGCAGTAATTTAAAATGCTTGATCATGCAATAAATACGAAAATATGTGATAGTAAAAATTTTTAGGTCATGGATGTTGCTGCCTCCATTCGTCAACACTCGTGAGTCTGCAACATGCCATTACGGAGGCAATGAAGTATATAAATAAGAGGATAGGAATACTTTTAAGACTGAGGAAGAAAATCGGTAGGAAAGATTTAATCAATGCATGGGTCTTTAGGCAGCCACGACCTACGCAAGCATATTACGTTCCGCGAAAACTGTCTGAGTATCGACGTGAATCCCATACAGTTGCGGATAATAGGCTTTTTTCAAAACAGACAGACAATGCCATAGATCAAGAACCAGAGGGGAATCTTATTAGAAATCGCTCCATACCAGAGGTTTAAAATTATATTAAGCAGATTTTGCAACTTCTGTTTGCTAAACAATATTCTAGTAAGCTAGAATTTCAGAGTAACCATTTCATCTCTTTGTTTCAACTAGTACTATTTATTGAGTGGCTCTATTACAGGTCGTCTAATGCATTAATCTCATTTTTAAGGTCTAATATTGTAATAGGAATCTTATAAGAGCCATTAACCAATTTCCTTAGACTGGTCATTTGCTTCCTAAGAAGCCTTTGGATAAAACTGAAGTGAAATTACCTCGATCTGAACAGACATGGAAGTTCAATAATAATAAGGTATCTAAATTTATGCATATTAGTGTAATAAATGTCTTTAAACTAGATATTAAATTTTTTTAGATGTTTGCATTTTGTAGGAGAAAGACTATTTGGTCAATCAAAGTTCACCTCGTATGTTACCGAATAAGTTGATTAAGAATGCTTCAAACGAACAGCAGACTAGTCAGGGTCTGGCTGGACTGAAAGTGGCAGCTATTCCACGTGTTGTCGCAGAACAATCTCGTCTTATGCGTCCAAATAATTTTTGCCCTGTATCTACACAGCACACTTGCATTTGTGATCGCCCTAATGCACATGTGATATGTAAACGGTTAGTAAGGTTTTTTTCAGAAAATGTTTGGAATAATAATTCCTTGGTTTTTTTTAACCTGTCGTTACCAATTTTAAGCAACAACGCTTTGGTTTCTAAGCCCAATAATATACATATTTTCTTGTTTAATTTTATTGGATGCTACTTTTCGTGTGTATATATTCGAAAACATGATTAGTGTTAAATTTCAAAGCCTATTAAGTCTAGAGATGTAAGCTTGTTTCTGGGTAAAAACCATAGGTGAATGATTGAAATTATTTTTACATAAACAAAAAAAGACTTATTATGGAGATCACGTAATCATTTGATTGGAAAGTATATGTACAGGATGTAAAGTAGTTATATTAGCATAAATTTTAAGGGATGTACGCTACTCAAAAAGTAATTTTCCCATTTGAGAACGCACATAATTTTTAGTAAAATTCATAGTTCCTTATCACAAACAAAAATAAGAAAAATAAATCGCAGGAATAATTAATACTTGATGCTTTCTACTAACGCCATAAATTCTTGAGATGATAAGAACCAGTGCAAAAACTTGCTCTATGCCATAAAAATCGAGCGAAGTGATAACACCAATCAAATCCAATGTTTTCCACAATTTGAAGCTATCCTTTCGTTGCGCTAAACTGGCTTAATTATTGTTAGTTGGAAGTAAAGCTTTGATGTCTTAGTGACTCTAACTTTTGATCTTCTTTTTAATTAATTAATGGGTTTTCTCAAGAAGTTGGCCTGTTATCGCCAATGCTCCTGTATGGCAGAAATCTCCAGGTTTACTGCTGTCTACTTAGGAGAATTGTGTCCCAAATGTTAAGAAACCTTCATAATAATTTATAGCTAAGAAAATGAAAGAATTTATTTTATCAAAGGTGCGGACTGGAGTGTGTTGGCCGAGTTCAGTTGGTTTGCTCCGTTCATCCGAAGAAAATGGCTCTGATGGACATGAATCAGTGCCCAAACACTTCTTGTAGAAGTATACAAATCTTAGAAACTCCAATATACCCAAAAGATAGTATACATTGATCAAGGAGAGACCAACGGGTATTAAACTCATCTCCGTTTTTTTTAGAAACTAATTTAAAGTCATCTGTTCATAATTTTACTTTTATGTACAACAATACATCTCAGTAACATACAAGTGGTACTAACAAACTCTGAATCAAGTACATACACTGCACTGTGCTCACCCATGTACATATAATGGATATTCTCACCAGTTACATTCGGAATAAATCATTCGAGGCTAACTCACCACTATTTTACGATATTTGTTTTGCCCCAATTTTCATTTGAAGCGAAATAAATACCGACTTACTTACCAACACATGGTGGTCCCACCTCACTAGACTACATAGAACAAGTACTAAGTAAAACAAAAAACAGAACACTAATAATTACTATAATTGGCGAAGATGGATTGATCCAATTTTAGCCACTATTGATATAAATTTCCAAGCTATTAACAATTAACGAAGGAATAGTTATATCATCTTCCACTCCTTGATTTCCTAAACTTATTTCTGTTACCGCCGTTTCCACGAGCATGTTTATAATCCCTAGGTGGAATTAGAATTATTGCATTTCCATCAATCAACAATAAAACTTAAAACTTACCCTCCAAAACCGTGATACTTGTCCCTCCCGTAAATACTGTGTCTTCGGGTTGAGGAATATGAATTGCTACCCTGAACAAAAAAACATGGATCCCATAAGTAAAGGACTTAGTAATAAAGTGGTACTACTACGAATTGCTGAAATATTTAACCTACATCGTGGGAGGTATTCGAACCATAGGTTGTATCTTGTGAGAAACAGTTAACCAAGGACGAGGGTTGGATATCTAGGTTAAATCTCTCGGGCAAAGTAGAGAAACTACCCATATCCAACAAAGGTTTGGTATATGACGGACTTTGTGTCCTAACGGATGAGCTGGATACTCCATAATTATATCCTCTGAAATCGTGCGAATTACTATACAACACTATTTTGAGCATCTCCTTAGCACTAAAACTAACTGGTTCTCGTAGTGTTCACGGCTATAATTGGAACGGCAAGGTCCGTCTAGTGGTTCAACGAATTTATTCATATCCATTTCATCATTCGGTTCTCTATCCCGTTTTATACTCCTTTTCGTATTTCCTCTGTCTACATCATACCCGTAGTTTTCAAGAGAAGTCCGATATGGCGAAGAACCATGTTGTCTAGAAGATTATTAAGTGATAGTGGTATAAATCTAAGAAAAACGATTATGCTTACCTCATATAGTCAGTGACAGTTGAGGAAGAATTTATATCAATTCCACTTACGGAAGAAGGAAATACTGATGGTGCGCTGGGAGTTACACTGCTGGCCTAATAAGAGCTCTATTCACAAAATTAAAATAACCACAAGAATATACTAACTAATTAAATTAAACATAAACATCACGTTTTTGATAACCCACTCTGTTGCTAACTGCATTAAGCACTGCACCCATTGCCGACCCAAGTCCAAGTCGTTCAATGTGATTTGCAGTAGCAATAGTAGAGGAATTCTCATATGCTGCACGACGCATAAGTGATTCCAACTGTACCATCTCGCTACAATATTAGTTTAGTAAAATTTTATAAAACCACTGGCTTAATATTGCTTAGAGAATATAACTACAAAACCTAGTCTTCATTGGAGCAGGAGCACCGGATGCCCAAGGAGCTACAGGCAGATCTCGATCAAATCCGAAAGCACTAGTACTCAGAATCGGAACTTCATTCTGGATGATAGAAATTTAAGCTCATTTCTTAGTTCTATGACTTACACCTACTCTTGGACGTCGACTCTTCTCTTTCCATGTCCGATTTCTTTCATCATGATGATTATGGGCATTTAGTTTGACAGGAGAGCTTTGTTTTATTATTAGGCCTTGATTCAATTTTTTTTTTGTATTTTGCTGATTTTTGCTTTGATTAGGCGGCTTAGATTTTGAACCAGTGTTTTTCTTAGGGAAGGCTGCAATAATAGTAATAATTCTTACCTATAAACATAATGAAATTAATATGGATCATAATTAAAACCACAAAGATTACATCCAAAAAGGAAGAAGTAACTAGAAGACATACATCGCAAAACATAGTCATCATTTGAATGTTTTAACACTCGCTCAGTCCTAGCTTGTTTGGCAGGAGTATCATTAGTATGAGTTGTACCATCAATCTTTACATTTGTTTGCCCTCTGAAATATAATCTGCAACATAAGATAAGACAGTACAACTTAAATCGTTACCACTAAGACAAAGCCAATTCTTTGAAAATAATATAACACGATATTTCTAGTAAACACAATCATTTATAGTTATCTAAAGTAGTACCAGAACTTACTCCTTATACAGCTTCTTCCTCAAAAGTTTTATTTGTTTTCTTCTCTGATTATTGGACATATGTGACGTAGGTTGTTGGATTGCTGCTGATGTATTAGTGCATCCATCAGCAGGCAGAATCTAAACTATACTGTATTAAGGTTACTTTCAGATAAATAAGGACATATACAGAAAGATCACTTGAGCTACTCCAGGAATGGCAGCAGGATCTGCATAGATATTACCATCCGCCTGTTCGGTAGATTTGTTTGTTTCAGTACTCATATTAATGGATTGTTTCTTTTTAATCATGTAACGCTGTACACGTTCCTTAAAAGTAGATTTCAAGATAACATATTTAAACCCAATATAGATTATTAACGACATACTTTATGTTCATCCTTCAAGCGCTTATCCTCCTCATCGTTCAATTCGGATTCAAATGTTCTGTAAGTCATAATTGTTCGTAATACTAGAACATTTACGAAATATGGTAGCATTGCAGAATGTTAAATCTTGGACAGGTATGTAAAAATATTGATGAAATTACTGAAGATACTACAAAAATATAGAACTTAGGATAAGTTACCGAACGATCAGAGTATTATATTTGTGAGCATTTTTTGGTACACCAAGCTTCATTACAGGTAAATCTGAATCTTTCCACTTAGTAGCCAAAACCTAAAAAAAAATGAGTAGTGAGATATTCCTAAATAAGTACATTTTTCGAAAAATTCGAAAAATTACTACTAAAATTCAAATATAGGAAATATTAATCAGTAGTAAATGTAAGACATAAACTCACGTATTTTCCCATTCTCTTCAAGCTAGTACAGAAAAAATTCAACTGAGTGACATTGATACGTACTACATCATCTTCCTCAAACTTGACCATGTGCTCCAAAACATTTCTAGGAATTCTAGCCACTTTAACCTGCATATACTCAAAAATACTTTCTATATACATTGATAATAACAAAGCACTGTATATACACCATTCTAATTTCAAAGAAAAGCAGAAAGTTAGGACCCTTTCCCTAGTTTATTCTTTTCTCTCTTAATATGAGAGACATTTTAAAACTAAAAACTATCAAATTGAAACTAAACACAAGAAAAATTCATAATATAGCCAAACCTTATAATTATCATCAAAACAAATATGCTCTTCCGCACAGTCGTCCTGACAATCCTGCATTGATGATTTAGATTCCAAATCTAATCCTACTTTCTTACTATTTTCACCTTTAGCAAATCTATAATAAGACTAGAAAATAAAATATCCAATCTTATGCAAATAAAAATGTTTAAATGTTGCATCAGTTAGCATACTTAACAGATCATCAGATTTTAAGAAAATTCACATGTTTAACATTAATATATTGAAACTTACGCTAGATTACTTAAACATTTTGCCTGATTTGTAGTTTCACCCGTAGGTGAAACATCTGGATCTAAAACATCAGTCACTATGGTATTCTCCACACCATCATCACAAATCTCATCCTTCATTATCAAGTCATCTCTATCAAATTCTTCATCTACATCAATTGCTTGTGCCTAAAATTAACATGCTACTTTGTCCAACTACATACTAGATCCACATATACATCAGATAACTACATTTATACGTTTAGTAAAATATAACAAAAATTAAGACCCTATTATAAAACTGCTGCCACCTCTATATACCTTCTCAGCTTCCAAGGTAGAGTCGTTTTCTATGGTCTCACTCATAACAAGAGCTCTCCTATAAACCGTACAATTCTGAAAAAGAAACAAGCACATGATTACATGATACCTATATTCTCCAATCCTTGAGTGCTATAACGATATTATGCATTATTTATGTAAACAAAACTAGAGCACTAATATTCTTACGCATCAATTTAAAGTGTATTTTATCCTAATCATAATCATTACCATACCAATATTGGTCCCATATGATAGCTTGTCATAGAATTCAAATTTGCACTAAACCACTAAAAATCAGATACAGTTAACATGTTTATGAGTATAAAGTTACATATTTTGATCTACAAAAAGTGATGAAACAAACAGCTATAAATGTAGTATCTCCTTGTGTGCTAAATTGTACCACAATTGAATAAATGAGGCGAAATTGGGTATGAAATCTAGATATCCAAACCTTAATATTCTTTTTAACAACAGCTTAAAATACTTTCAAACTGGCCAACCGCTCGTCATATTGTGCACTAATAGAAGTTGGAGCGCAAAACAGCTATTTTATTACAGTTAGTGCATATGCTTACTCATACTAAGGATTAGATACATTTTATTAAGAATTTGCTACATATTTAGAACAGAAGAATATATCATGGCAGAAGCAGAATATACTCATTTGTATAATAATTAATACAAGAATATTTTAGTATGGTGTCAGTGAGAATCACGAATTTCGATTTTTCTAATAACTTAGTCCTTCAGGTATTCTCCAAATAAGATTTAAGATAGATAAATTTGAATAATAGGATTAATTTAGCTGTAACTTTTTCTAGCTGGCCCTTTTCCTGTAATTATTGGATTAAAAATTTTAGAACAAAAGTCAAAAATATTCTTTCAAGATTAGAATTTCTTTTTAGAACAATAGCATTTGATAGAAGCCATTATTTCAAGTAGTGGACTATGCATTCTTGTTTTTAATTCTTTATCCATAACAATTCACGTAAACTAGTTCAAACTGTGTGGTGATGATATTAAGGTCGTTTTAAAAGACCGTATAATTTTGTTACATACTACCGATTGGAGTATCTTGGACATCACTTATAAGGAGATACCATGTTTTAAATTTAAATTCGGGTTCGAGCACATATTTCTCGCCACTAGTGCTTAATAATAGTGGTTGATAGCTTTGTATTCGTGTGGCATTTGTTCTAAGTTGCAAATAATTGATATTGTTAAACGTTTCTTTTCTAAAACATACTGTTTATTTTAATTTATATATTTTTTAATATATGTATCGTGATAATATCTTATTATACTATCTTATCATTATTTAAAAATTTTTAGATGTCCACTTTAAATAGCATTAGTAAAAAACTCGCTAAACAGAGGCCCCACCGGGAACGATCACAGGCAAGAAATTCTCAATATATATGGACTTATTTGATAGTGATACGTATCATTTTTTTAAAACTATCCCTCCAAAAATTAGTCTTAATACATAATTTCGCATTAAAGTCATCAATATTTCAACAGTTTATAGCCAAGCGCTCGAGCCCATCTTGGCCTTCTTGAGAAGAAATCTGATTATAAAGCGAGATCTAAAGACTATCAGGTGAACATCAAGTAATGGCGTTTTCTAATGGAAAAGATATTTAGTAGAATAGTTCTATGAAAACTTACTGTATATTATAGGAGAAGAGGGATACTCTCAAAAAACTGCACAAACATGCTATGGACAAAAATCAGGATGAATTTCACCACCACATGATTAACAGTGAAATTAAAGTAATCATATTCGTTTTAAATTATATATTTAAAGTTTTTTACTGGACCACACTTATCTATGATTGGTTTGCTAAATATATTTATAAAAAATTGTCATTACAGCAAGATGGTCGCCATTTTGAGAAAATTTCTAAAAAGGAGGAAGAGGATACTGAGCTGCAAAGAAAATTGGGAGATATTAAGGATTTGGAATATGTGAAGTACAAGCTAATAGTGGAAAATAAGGTACATATGTATAAGTAATAATGATAGTTTTTTTACTATTGAAATCTAATTAACGTAAAATATTGATGAAACAATAATTAAATTCCGTTTTGTAAATGTAAATAATGGTTCAATAAGGGAAAATTAAAAGAAGAGCAGAAATAATACTTCTTCATAGATAAGATATATCATGTCAACAGGAGTATTTTAGAAAGTGGATGAACTAAAGTCCGAACTGCATTTTGCTGATCCAAGTTGTGGAATGGCTATTGGCAAGCATACCGTCTTCGTTGATAATGATCAAGACGGTAATTATTTTAATATTACCATACTTTTTGATAAATCTTAAATACACTTTTGCTTCAGTTAAGGAATTCAATCCAGCTGAGTATTTTGATACTGATGAGATGTTATTATCGAGGAAGTTCAATAGAATAAAAAATAACGACTTGGCTACCAAAACCGTGATTGGTGCATGGAGCAAAAACGATGTCAAAGTAGGGTAATGATATTAATGTGTTTTATAATAAAAAAGATAAGATAAACTAACTATAGAAAGCAGATCGTCTTCGTCGTTCTCGATATAACGAATTAATGAAGAGGCAGGAACGTGCAAAAGAATTAGAAGTTGTTGTTGCTAAATTGCAGTTAAAAAAGGTAAGAAAATAAATTAAAAATTTTGCTCTGTTAATATCATAGATTTATAATTTGGTCAGACGTTTCATATGCCTAACTAAAAATAGATTGCTGTCAAATTAAAAAAGAGTAATAAATGAAAAGTTTTTTAATGATGGGTAGATTAATTTTTAATATAGATTAACTCATTCGATAATTCCCAAAATGTTTGCAGAGGGACAATATAACGTAGAATTTGATGAAGTCATATTAGATTTTCTCAATGATGATGGTATTGTTCTTGTTAACCATTTTTCAACAATTTATTTGAGTATTGAGGGACTTAGAAGAGATAGTTAACTACATCATTGAATGTGATGTGCCAAATTATGATGCTTTATCACTGTGCCCTTCTCATGCCAAACCGAGCAGGAATAGAATTTTATAAACTCCTTTGCTTAGTCGATATTGAATATTTTCTAGCCCAAATGAGCATTATTAGACTAATATCCCCAATTATTTTAAATTTGGCATATATATGTTAGATTTATTCATTTCCTTTCGTGGGGGCTTATGTAAGCTCTTCATTGTAATAGGCCAAGTTGAAGTTAATTATAAATCTCTAATCGCTAGATGACAGATGGTCCGCAGATTACTTCTTTTATAGAATATGAAAGCATTTAAGGCCTCTAGATGTAGTTTGGCAATATGTTGAATAATAGTCTGGGTAATTTTAAATCATGAGCCAACAACTTGGTATTTTCTGTATATTATGCTGCTATAATTATTATCTTTTGTCTTGATCTCTTAACTGTTCTCTTTACCGGGCGTAAAGGGTATATAATTTAATCCAAAAACTACACAGTCGAATGTATGAGTACTTAAATTATTCAGAGACCAGGATTATCCAAGAATTTTCCTCCGCTCTATTTGACTTTTTCAGAAAATTACTGTCTACGTGTTTATTGTAGATTGAGTATGGCAAATATTGCTAGGACATTTATTCAAGCATAATGAGAACTGTGGAGTATTTGTTTAACATGTAAAATTTTAAATATAGGATCTCGGCAAGACGGCAAGATCTGAACTGAAACCGAAAAGAGTGAAAAAAGGTGGAGCGAGAAAGGCTGCCGTATACAAATGGACATACGAAAGGAAACGGTGAAACTACAAATATCTGGTTTTTTGGAAATATCTGAAATTATGGATGTGATTCTTGTTGATTTTGATAAATAAATTACTTAAGATATGCCATATAGAATATAATGTTGATCTAGTTTTTGTTGAATACATGTAGTTACATTGAGAAATACTGTGTTTATATATTGATCATATGTACATTGCTGGAAACTGGTAAGGTGCGAAATCATCTGTTAATGTATACTAAGTATTTCGTGCGTTCGCTAACTTCCTAGGGGTAGTAGTGTCATTTATATTAATTATAATCATGACAATAAATAGCTTTAGCATACGTACATTTCCCCGTTGTGATATCAGAATATTTAGATTAATTAGAACCGATCTCAAATAGAAAATGGGTTCCCTTATAACAATTTGTATATCTAGTGGGGATTGAGTCGTTACGATAACTTATATGTACTTTTCGAGGCACACTTGCTATGCAGTATGGATATTTAAGAATATCCTCCAAGCTTGTAATGTGGTTGTTCTGGGATTTTGGTAGAATAACGGTCATCATATAAATACGTCATTTAGAGATATCACAATCATTAACATAGGTTTAGGCGCTTCTGATAATACCTATTTGTTTTTCACTGAATGTTAGTTCTAAAAATTTAGGCCTACATATAAAAAATTTTGCGTTAATAGGACGACGACAAAATATTGTTATGTACAAAATCTTGCAGTTGCTTTTGAAAACAGGTGCGAACGTTCTCGGCGGAGTAACTTTGCGTCGAAATACTGACCATTTGGAGTAAATTTGTATTAGAAATCTTCTTAGATCAAAATGTTAAAAACGTGAAAGTATTCTATTGCTAACTTCTGCTTAGAGGTTCATACTGTACCATGTTTCTTTCGAAATTAACTGTGATAATAGCACTTTCTGTCGAATCGGAAATTTTCATAATTGATACCTATAGATGTATATTAGTTGTCTCCTCTATATGCATCTGTATGATAGCTTCACCAAATGCTTCATTTTTCCATCAACAACTTAATTTTGAATGTTGGTTGATTCATTTTTTCTCTATGAAAGTTCGTTAATGTAGGAATGGTAGTCATAAATAGGGATCACTCCGAAAATCGATACAACCAAACATTGTTTCAACTGTCTTAGATTCTGGTAGATAAGAAGAAAGAAGGAGAATGTAGTCTTTCAAAATAAGAGGTGATGGATGGCTCTCAAAGTTGTATGATAAAGGGGCGAGCACGAGTGAATTAGCAAGAACACGTTAAGGATAGTTACCATGCTAGAAAACTTGTCCATCGTGTCATCAATTAAGTGCTGATTGGTAAGTGAGCAGTCAGTGATAAGTTCTTAAAGAATTTTTATATTATATAGACATTTAATTAAGCATGTATGTCATTTAATCACTTTAAATTCTAAGCCTATTCAAAACTTCGACCAAAATTATATATCTCATTGTTGATGCCCACCCAGCATAGTCCACTTTTTGTCTGGCATTTTTGCAACCTTATAAATAGTAAAAAGTTCTAGATAGGGATTTTATCATATGAGTATATAGTGCAAAGTTTTTGCATGATTACGCTGAACTATAACTATATAAATTGATGTTAAACCATTTTCTTAAATCAAGGAGTACAGATAATAGTGATTTTACTAACTTTTTTTCGGCATTGTCTACCGTGTTTTTCTTCTTAATATTAGAATATGCAAAAATTCCACGCGTTTTTTGCAAGACTTTCGCTTTATTTTCAGGGTGTATAGAATAGAATTTCATC
>JAJAVP010000309.1:0-35354 GCA_020740425.3 Heterorhabditis indica
CCGATCACCATCTCAGCTAAGTGTACCCTATGAAAACCATTCTTGGATATTTATGGCTATTGGAATTTGCAATTATGCGGGTGCTACGAGACATCTCCCATGCTGAGTTATCGTAAATGAAGACAACTTGTCGCATTCCGTTGGGATTATAATTCGTTGAATACACAGTTCGCATATTAAGGCTGTCACTTGGTAATGTGCTGCTAGTTATATCCCCCCAGAGTATATTGTTTAATTACTGTAAACAACTAGAAATTAATTTATTAGCATTGTTATAATGTGAACAAAACTTCATTCCACTACTATCATTTTTATTAGTTATCACATTCCACTGGTCTAGGTACAAGGTATTTTCTGCATAGGATGTTCCATAAGTTATATTCTGCTTCGTTGTCTCTGATTCCATTGATCATTATCCAGGGTACCTGGTAGTCATAGTTCATTTTGGTGAGTTCACCGTATGTATTCTATATATCTTAAGAAAAAATACCTCTATTCACATATACTTACGTAATTTCTGTAAAGTTTCAAGTATAATAGCATAAAGTTTGTTTTAGGAGAACTAAGTATTATTACACCAGAACTTTTAAGGTAATTTTGATATTTTGGCTGTCATTAATAATATGTGCATCGGTAAATGACGTGTCCTTATAATTCAGTGAATGATTCTGTAATAACGGTTTGAATTATTCATTTTACTTCTATTTTCATTCTGTTTTTTGGGTCATAACTATTATTCATATGATGAGGGAAGAGAAATTTTTACCATTTAATAAATGCTAATGTGGTGGTAGAAGTGCAACATAGGATTCTATTGACACGAACAGAGTTTTATTTTCTGATCAGCAAGGTTAAGTGTTTACCTGTTTTATTTCTCTTACATTACAAAAAATCTTAAGCTCACCCAGTTGAGAGTAGGAGCCTTTCTGGCTTCAATCTCTCCGTGTATAGACATCAACTGGCGCCCAAGTGCACTCGTTGCGCACTTTTTTACGCTGAAAATCCTATCTTAAATCAGATTACGTTTTAAAAATATAGATAATAGTCATAAGAGATAAATATACTTATTAGGGGAAGGAATAATATTTTAATATTTCATCATGCACTCAAATATTTAGTTATTATACAAACAACTTGTCGCATATTTACTATTTTAAAATACGCACTCACAAATTCGTATCAATGCGAGAAGTTATTTCTTCTATCTGAATACATTCCCTAATGGAAGTGCTGAGATCATACTTTCCTTGGATGCATCCGACTAAAAATTTGTAGTTTTGCTAGTAGTTTGGGAAAATATATGTATTCTGGTACCAATGTAGTTTTTGCTACGAGGCATAACTTATCATAAAATCACTTCTTTGGAATATTTTTTGTCTCGACGGATAGCTGCATTTAAAATAAGTGAATTTCTAGTTGAAATTGAATAAATAGCCATCAGTTTAAAGTAATCTCATTCTCCTAAGCCTAAATAGGACAGCAAAATCATAAATAGTTATATTTTCACATTCACAATATTATCGCTAATGAGATAAATACCTTCCAAAGCATTAACTAGTCTTTAAAAATGGTAGCGTATTTTTTCCTGGGGGTATTTTGAAAAATAAGATCATTTCCCCATTTTTAGAATAAACTAAATTAACATTCAGTGTAGTTGAATGCTAAAATCACGCCTCAAGGTATATTTTCATTTAATATTACCTATTTCTGAAAATTAAACACGACGCCGGTCAAGAGTATGCAAGCTATATTTTTTTGATATTTTATTAAAATTACACCAAATCTGTTGAACTATGATTTGCCACTTCATAAGCGATTGTCCCGACCGGCGGTAGGTAATGTCTTGTTTCACTTTGTTTATTTTAGATACTATACTACATAGTTTTCCTTTATGATGACCGCTTTCTGTATACTTGGAAAGGGTCATCTCTATGGTATGAAAGAACCCGCCCCAAAAGAAGGGTATATAAGCCGTGGCTTTTACCTACCATGGACTCTGTTTAGAATAGTTTAAGCTTTGGTATTGTATTGTTATGCCTTGTTTAATAAAGTAGTTACAGTCCAATTCCAATTCTCGCTAGCAGCATAAGTAACTTGACCTAGTTGAGACATCAATAAAAAATTAAGCAAAAGTTTTCGGAATTTCTGGATAAATTTATTTACCCATTTGTTTTTAGATATTTGTTTTACTATATTTTGATATAATAAATCTTAACAGCTGGAATATAACTTTTCATGTGAACATTACTAAGGCGCAATATTTCGATGAAATAGGGTCTATACTTAAAAAGCCCACAGACTTTAAAACTTGTGCAGTCCGTAGAGCCTTAAAACATCGCATTACTAATATGCAGCATAAATTGTACGATTAAAATTGGAACTTATTGCAGAAAAGTCATGGAAAAATGAAATCTACACATTTTCGACCAGCACTACATAAGATTTCTTCAAATAGATAATATTAAATGAAAAATATCTTAAAAATTAATGTAACAGTAAAATTCAACCGTAGTGCGCTTTGCGAGTAGTTGAGATATCATTTCGATGACTTTGAAGCCAACGACAATGCTTAGCATTTGGACTAAACTTTCCATAGTCGGGACTGGAATTCTTAGATTCGACTTGTTCTAACATAACACGTGTTACTGCGAGATTGAATAAACGGAAAACAATTAAAGTTTAGACCAGGAAAAAAGCATTTAGGATGCATAAGATAAATAGAAGTGTTATGAGTTTCTCACTGGTTTTTAGCGAAATAAAATCGAGCAAACGAAAATTGCTTGCTATATCGTAGGTTTAAGACCTTTAAACTCTGGAAATTTAGATTATTTACAACTTTTTTAATTTAGAAATTAGTGAAGAATATTTACTGATTTCTATGTTTCTTGAGGTATCTGGTTCAGCTGATATGACACATGCCTGTAATTGATTCTGAAGGCACTCCATAGGTCCATGATGGCAACGACACCTAAATGTAAATAATACAGTCACACTTTATGTATATTTGAAACAATGGTAAGAACTTACCTAAAATCACCGTTATTTTTATTACAAAAAGTATGAATTCCAAATGGGTGATAATATATTTTCAAACGTCCCGAGTAGCCAAAACGGTGCCAAACAGGAAGCATGTGTTTGTGGAAAAATCTGACAATAAGATTGTTCCATATAAAACTCTCAACAGCAATGCCCCTTTCTCTTAATTATTCTCTATAGAATGAAAGCTGATTATATCCAGTAATACAAAAATTTTACACTCAATATATTACTTTGCTCACATCTGAAACGTAAACACCGATTTGTTTAGCCTCTACAAATTCAGAATAATTCTACATCAAATACCAGGACAAAAGTATTGTTAATTTCAACCAGACCATTACCTCGTTGTATCTGGACAGTGTGATTCCCCAAAAACTTCAATAGTTACTATGGTAGCATTATTTGCATTCACAGAATTACTTTCGTTTGAAGTAGTTAAAATTATCAAATTCATTAAAAGTGCTAGAACAACGATGAATATCATCACTAAAAGCTGGAATAGTAAATTAGTTCCACAATTTGCTATGACAATCAAGACAAAGAAAGATTTGAAAACCGATCTGAAAGATGTCGTAACACTTGAGTGGTAAAAATGCCAGATATAGCAGTATCTCTTAAAAGTGTGATACTTATTAGAGAAAACAATAACATGGAGCCGTAAAGTATAAAACAAGTATTTTTTCCACTATTGCCACCTCAAGGAAAATCATTACGCGACATCAAACTATACCTCCAAGAAACTTTTTCGTATCTTTTTATAAAATAATGTGAATACTTTCCGGAAAGTTACTGTGGAATCCGATTAATTAGACTAATAAGGCACACTTTTTCCTAGAGTAGGAGAACCGCAATTATAATATGAACATTATACCTTCCTAGGTCTTAAGCCAAAAGAGATTCGTACCTAAGTCTAATAATTAAAAATGTGGTACATTTGTAAAACTAAATCTAAAATACGAAATTTGGTGTTGTAAAATTAGGTGCAGATTACTTTCATAACTAAAACAATACAAAGACAAAAGCATAGTATCTAAAAAATTAGATGAAGGAAGATAATGCATAGAATCAATGAAGGTACCAGAAAGGTGTATGAGGGAAGAGGAGGGAGGGAGATAAGGCTTCTAATGAGAACATATTACTAATGTTGCTGCAAGAAAGAAGGGCAAACAATATCAACGAGATGGCAACGGCTAAGTAGTGCGTCTAAGCATACAGCATTACTTAGAAAGATGGATAATCAATAAAAAACGGCCAAAATATATGCTTTATATATTAATAATTAAAGGGGGCATGTAGACCACACACTAATCATCTAACTCCATTACTTCTAGCTCAAAGCGTTAACTTCAGAGGATACTGAGCAAGGCAACCAATGTTCCAAGTACAAACTTTATATGCAAGTTGAAAATCTCTTTAGGGTAGATTTAGATAGACAAATAGTTTTACGATTATACAAATATGAGGTTAACAACAGTTTAATGCATAATCGTATAGAATGATCCACTTACATATATTTTACATATGTACATTTAATATTAACATATGAATAAGTTAGATCAAAAACTATGTATTCTAAATCAAAATATGACATTTCAAGTAAAATATTTTTTAAATAATAAAAAAGTAGATAGAAGTAAATAGCGATCGTCTAAAACTATAAGTAAAAGAAGTTTTGGACATTGCTGTTCATCAGATGTTGCCATCGAAGTAAGTTGGTATCTTTTCAAATCACATGAGCATTTGGAAAAAATCAAACTACAAATAGTGGTTCAAATATGATCAGCTGTGATTTAGTTGAACACCTTTAATATTATAGTAAAATGTTTGTGATCTCTTGCTATTATGGCAACGGATTAACAATGAATACAATCTGCTGCCAGATATTAAACCGAATTAAATAGTTGAATGTATTTTCCCATCCGAAATTCGACTTGTCGTTATAGCTTCTAATATACGAACAGTTTTTTTTCCCACGGAAAGATTCTTTGGGAGTATTGATAAATGCAGCACAATACTACTAACTACAGTTATTCAAAATAACTAAGATTTATTTTGTACGTAGCTAAACAAACAATGCTGCAAGTGTGGAAACAAGGTGATTATGGAGAACGAAGATTAAAAGAAGTGATAGGATATAGCGAAGTTAAGAGGCAGAAATATCAGAAATCAAATAGAATACCTAACGAAATAAATATTAAAAACTACTACTTTGGATAACCTTGATGTCGGCAACACCAGTAACCTAAAACCACCTACGCCCAGACGTGTTCATAGAAAACTGTATTTGTAAAAGTACATCATAAACTCTTGGAAATTCTTCTCGTATGAAAATAAAATCTAATTTTAGTGAATAACGTAGCAAAGTAATGCCTTTAAGAACAAATGACAATAGTCGCTATTTTAAACCAGCGAAAATTGTGATATGATGATTGATATTCAGGTAAAGACAGTGAGATGAAATAATTTCCAGAATGGAATTTGCCACTATCCGCACACTTTTGTTTAATGGCTGATGTTCTCTCATGAACTCTGATTCTATTTCATAAATGCAATGATTGAATCGTGAAGCAGCACAAACTCACATGCGCCTCACTTCTATTTTTTGGTTTGTCACCCTCCATTGAAACTGCACTTCATTTCAGTGCACTATGACAAACTAGCAATGAAAAGGCATCGAAATTGAGCTAAAGAATGGTGAAATAAGGTTAACATACAAATATATTCTAGAAAAGATTCTACTGGTAACGAATCAATTCAATAATCACAGTAGATTAAATTGGACAGTTGAAATATTAGCTAAAAACCCGTACGGAATGCAGAATCTGGCAGTGTGCCTAAAAAAACAGTAGTAGAAAACGGTTTAGAATCTGACAAACCGCCAACAGGACTATTAATATCGAATTTCTCCGTCATCTATGAAGAAAGTTAATAATCATTGATTATAGTATGACAGAAAAAGTTGGTCCTAATCGAGTTGTACAATATGTGCTTAATATTTCAAATAAATAACTTAGTAATTATATAAAAATAAAGGGAAAAAACCATGATAATTAGGTAAAATAATTCAGAATTTTCCATGGCAATTAGCAAACACGTATAATTCTTCTCGATTACTGAAGTACTCTAAACTGCCTTATTATTGTAAGCAGCACACTCTTCGGGTGCTGGTTCAAGTTTTTTGCAGAGGTTTTCAGTCAAGTCATAAAAAGCATCTGAATTGCGTTCACTGTCAATTACAATCCAGGGCACGAAGTTTAGAGAAGGGCGAAGACCAACGGTCCGAGAACCAGCTAATGCTAGAAGGCGACGTCCACGTGAACCAGAAGCACAGTCTAGCATCCTAAATATGAACAGCTGAGAATAGAAAAAAAGAACTACAATATGTGAGTGAACACAAGAGAAAAACAAAGAGAAGATCATGGAAAGAATTACATAATAAAATCTCGTATGATAGGGAAAAATATACTATAAAATAAAAATTTATAGGTAAAAAGTCGACTGACTGCTTCTCATTCAGCAGCTTATTAGGTGTGACACAAGACCTCATAGCATCATCTATATTGCTCTTCCCTTGTATGCAGTCTATGATTGGAACGAATTTATCGGGAAATCCGACTCGCTCGATAACACAGTTCATCAACTGGTTCAGCAAACACTCATTCACACCGTGTTGACACGTACACCTAGGATTAGACTAAATTAGGTATACTGAAGAATATTCATAGATTGAAAAAGACAAATGTGACAATGATAATCACCGAAAACGAATATTGTGATTTATGCTAAGAGCCTACACAATTTTAACCACATAAAACTCACTTGAAGTCATCTCCACTCTCAATACATCGAGCCTTACCAAAAGGTATGATAGTGAGATCAATGCGGCCTGTGTGACCGAGAGAGGCCCAAGCTTTCATTAATTGTTTATGCATAAATCTGAATAGGACATCTCTCTTAACAGTCATTCTGAATTTATTTGTCAAATTTTCTATAATATGCTCCCGTATGATTTTTTACTATAAATTAAATTTTCTGGCTCACTATATCACTTTTTAGAATATTTTTCTTAAAACTATACAGACTTCTCACCCGTTATATTTTCAATCACTAATTATTAATTGATTTCATACCGAGAAGTATCTGGACATTGTGACTCCATGTAGATCTCCAGATTTACAGAGTTTAGTCGTGGCTTAATTGGAACTTCCGGAGACATTATCTTAAAAATCCCATTTATAAATATCTCACTTTCCAATACTTTCCCTTTCTTGCGTTTATTTCTAATACAAATTCTTATTCTAAATAGTTATGGAAACTATTTAAAGCACAGATTATGTGCACCTTTGATTTAGATTTTTCACAGAAAATTTGCTCATATTTTGGTATCTCCAAATCGAAAATCTCTTATTTTTAGATTAAACTTCACTTCCTTCAATTTCGCAATTAATCTTGTGGGCGTAGATCAAGATACAATAATAGAAGAAAGAATGTTTTCTAGATCTCTGATTTTGTGCTTGTATAAACAATATATAAAAGATTAACACTGCCGACTGCTTGCGTGACCACTTTTTTCAGTATAAGAAAAAAATCTATTCAAAATCCCTAAAAATAAATAATTAATACATTAAATTTTACATATCTTTAAGTAACACCGACAAGATTATAATGAACAGTTGGATATAGTATTACTTATATCTTACTTTCCAAAACAAACGATTAGCAGAAGAAAGATCAGCCAGATGATTAGAGCAGTTCCTTCGAAAGAATAAACAGTTAATGCTCTCAATATCCTTTTGAAGGAGTCGAAAAGGATGGAAGTCCCTGTCTTTAGTTGAATCGACCAGAGATAATAAAATACTATAAGAGTAGAAAAGAAATACGGGACGCCGTAGTAGTAGCATGGTCGATCCTGTCATATAATTAATTACTGTAATTCGTAGAATGAAGGTATTTCAAATATGCTGTTATCCACCTTAAATAACTTTTATCTGACTAAAAATGATTAGACACTCATTAAATTGACTAAACCTTAAGGGGTTTATGCAACATTTGATGGAGTAATGATCCCAAATTCTTTTATAAGATTTAGGGTATACGAACGTTTCAAATTTCTAGTTACATAACTTAACTCTTAATTATTAGCATAAATGTGCATCACCTTTTAAAAAAGATCACGTTAAAATTATACTATACATTTTATTATATGTGTAATGTATGGTATAATTTAATTAATGAGGAGGGTAAGAAAGAACTTGTTTAGGCGAAAATCACTTATTTAACAAGATAAGAAAAGAACTATCACGCCGTAAGCAGAGTGTGGCCACATTTCACCGATTCAGAAAAAGAAGATAGGATCGGCGATTTCAGATAGATGGAGGCGAGATAGGAAAAGCTAGATATTCTGAGAGGTCAGATTCTCTAAATTCATCACAACTAGAACGAAAAACACGAATACATGTGGCTGGCAAAGTACTACTTAGAATAATATATGACAAAGGCAAGTAGATTTAAAGCGAAAAAATAAATGGTGGTAAAATAAGGGTACGGAAATAAGGAATGCGTAAGAAAAAGAGAAGTTGAAAGGAGAAACATAGGAAATATCGCACCAGCTGATTGCGCAATAACCCAGATTTTAAGATGTGGAAAGTGATTGGGTAGTCAGTTGGCAGGTGATTACACAACAGAAGAGGAAAGCGATAAATTAAATATAATGTTGCAGTTTGAAAAAGCATAATAGGGGGAATCGTTGAAAAGTAGCAAACAGGATATTTTAAATAGCCTAAGATAGAGGCTAGACTTAGGATAACTAGCTGATACAAAACAACGATTTTTAGCATTATCTACATCTGCCTGTTTATTTACCGAAATCAGTGAAATAGTGAATTAAGGTTACTTTTTCTTTAAATTCTTACTTTCCTAAGTACGCCACAAAAAACAACTAATCTTAACTATTCTTGACTCAAGTACAAATCACTAGGATTTGCAAATTTTAGTAATCTTCATACAGCGCTCAATAGAACACGAAGAGCACAACATATTCCTAAGTAATAAACCTAGATATCAGTTACTTGGTTCATTCAAAACAACCTCTACAATTACACAATTCATAAATAAACTGGTCTGTGTATTCAATAACAAAGAATATGCATATTCCTCTCTCATCACCTTTCTGTACTTTTAAAATCCCATCCTAAACTACATCCCTTGTTACTTCTCTTTCTCGCCGCCTTACCTCTCCCCTATATCCATAGAGACCGTTGTACTTAGGCGTTCTGACAAACCATCTATATACCAAAAACAGAAGAAGTACAGATGATGTAATGTAAAGGTATCGCCGAATACTGCTCCGTGCCAGTTGACGCCGCATTTGGCCTGATGATTGTGGCATTTATAAAACTTACTCAAACTAATCAATTAAAGCCTTGTATTAATTTAGATATGATATTATCCAATAAAATTAAAGGAATATAAATTAAAGATATCTAATTAAGAAGTACTAGTAATTTCACTTCTATAAAATAGTTTAGGTGGCAGAACAGCTTCAAGTTTTCACAATAGACGGACTTTTTCAGAAACAAATCCAAATCAAATTGTAATAAATATAAAATTGACTTGTAGAAGCAAATGTGAGAAGCACAATAAGGAAATATAAAACTGAAAAATAACAATGTGGATTAGAGTGAATACGAGAAAATTGTATTTTTGTTGTAAGGTACATGTCAGGAAAATAAGCTTAAATCAAATATCTCAAGATCTACGGGAAAACATTAAACGTTAGCAGCCACCTAAGCTATTTGGCATAAATATATACTGCTGTTTTATTAGCACATTTTTATGAAGGGGTAAAACCTGATTGTGAAAAATAAATTGGCAATAATTCTTCTGTAACCACAACCACGAAAAAGGTTAAACATGATCTACACTATCGTTAGAACTGAACATAGCTCGTAGTTTGACTATCGTCAATCTTGATTCATACCATAATTAGATGTTACGAATCTAACAAGAGAAAAATTCATTCAAATATAAAAAATTGCATTTTTCGGTAATTCTCATATTTTCACCTATTAAATTTATCCTGTTTAGTAAATATCTAACTTTAATAAGAGAAAAAATAAGAGTATCTTAGATAGCTTACTAATTAATGGATCTGAGTCATTACGACTATGTTTCCTCATGAGGTGTTGATTCTCGTGAGCGGCCAGGACGTCTAGTAGAGTGACTCGATAAGGCTTTTCTAAATAAACAGAGGTCAATCGGACAATGAACAGACTGTCAGCTATGGAGACACTTGCGAACGGAGACATGACAGAATGCAAACAGCTGATTGAGTAGAGCGGAAAAAACATGAAGAAACACCACTTGCAATGCTAAAATACATAGAATTATACTTCTAAGAAATATAGACTAAGAAAACAGCTTGAAAACACTACTATTATCAGCAAAAATGAGTGAAGGAACATACTAATTCCAGTTAGTAGTTATTTTATTAAGAACAACTTACGCACATGGAAGGCTTCTCAAAGTGCCTAATCCTTCAAACAAACTCTACAGTTTAAAAAAAACCTCTAGAAATATTGATTGAAACTAGGAGGCAATAACAATAATGTCGCATACGAGTGAAAAATGTACAAGGGGAGGCTAGAAGAACAAAACATGGAACACGAGAAGACAGAAAATTGTTGAATAACGGGTATGAAATAAGCATTCATACGATGTATAGCTGGAGATATAGAAATAGACCAACAGAAACTATGATTGATGGACTAACCTCTCAGATGAGTTGTTTCACGAACGCCATTGTTGAATGCTAGTTATATAACGATTACAAGCATTTAATAATAGAATAATTCTGTGCGCGGAAATACAAAATGAATGTAATTAAAAGGTACATAAGAGGCCTTAGAACTTTTAGTGGAAGGGGATAAACAACCAGTCTGGACTACGACTTGTATCTCTGACCATATGCTGCTGGATTAGATAGCAAACGGAATAAGGAGAAAACAGGTTGGGAGTTACGTTGTGGTTATCACAGCCTTCGCATTCGCAGCTATGGAGGTATTTGTATATATAACTCTCATCTAGTGAATTGGAGTGGGATAATACCCATTAATAATAGACTAAGTTCAAGCGAAAATATTAGTACAACATGTTTTTATATCGTTTATTAAGTTATCACGCTAAGCCTATACATGTCCTCTGAAATTATCTGCACTACTATTAAAGGGTACACTTGTAACAAAAGGATATTCGACTTAATCAATTTTACAGCTCATAGTTCTCAAGAGTAATTTGTATTTAATTCAACTAGAGACCTTAATTAACAAAATGTCCTAATCCATCTATCTAATCAATACTATTCCGCCGTGAGATTCAGTTATTAAATTCATAAACTCTTCCAAATTGATGGTTTCATGACTGGAAACTCATTAGACAATGCAATACCACACAAATTCATTGCGCCCATTATAATAAATCACTTCATTTGATTTAAACTGAATGTGTCTAATGTCAAATATAATGGAGATCTTAAAAACTACAGTAAATTGAAAGCCTTATTTACATGCCATGCAAACAGTACAGTTTTTAACACAGTAAATAAACTAAGTATTATAAAGCATCACAAGTAAAAGGAATTAAGAAATAACAGAGAAATAGGAAAAGGATAAACAATGTCAAAACGCGAGAGAAAAACTGGACTTCTCACCTATTTAACGTAAGGATACTGAATATAGGTCAGCTAGTTCTCAATATGCGCGATCTGGCGATTTTGGCTTAGAAATAATCCGATAGAGTAACGATTTTCACTGCCAATTCACTTACTTCAACTTGAATTCAAGTATTCTTTCGAAAAGTCAATTTACTTTATACATGATTTATACAATTACGGCGTCAAACTAATTAACTAGAATATATAACTCAATCTCAAAGTTGATTAATCCTAAATATGAGATTCCCAAAAATATTGCCAGACTATCTAATGCACAGCTCAAATTGATTCCATAGAGGTAAACTGTATTTATTAATATCTACCATATCTATTAATAAACAGAATAAACAAATTAGTTGTACAAACAACACAAATTAACAAAACGATGAAACTTAAATTAAGGACAATACTAATTAAAAGTGATTCCAATAATCTGCACATATATCTGAAATTTGACCTTGACTTTACTTTCGTGAGTCTTAAACAATTAGCACCTGCCCCCAGTACTTTTCTCCACCATCCTTATTTAGTCAATATAAATGACCGCGTGGCAATGCTTTGCGTACGGCAAAGAAATTGACAACAGAGCGCGAACTACGTAATAAATGTCAACAACATGTCTCATCTTAACATGCGTTAACTACAAATGAAATCACTACTCTAAAAATTTGCACTTTGCCATTCATTCGTGATTTTGTTTTACAGTAAGAAGTGCCATAACATTCCTCTGAACTCTTAAATCTTTATTGTTAAGATAGCAGTAAAATAATAGGGATAAATATAGCTCGTAACCCAAAACTCAACTTCTGAAAAAAACTGAGTTAAAATGCAGCATAGATTCTAAAATTTATACGTAATTCTAAGAGAATGTATACAATCACTAGATCTCTAAAGCCTTTGCACTTTATTTAATGTTTTTTTATTTGGTAATATCATTGTTATAATCTTTAACAAATCGTTTCGCTACAGTATTATTGAGCAGGGAATGCTCGACTACGAAACAACTAATCTTCGTGTATCTGTGCCAGGTATCTTTCTTCTTTAAGACAGGCTCCCATTCTTCCTATATTATAAGAAAACCAGCCCCATGAAATTGGATGTCTTGCAGCAATTACAATTGGTCATAACATCGTAAATGATGGATTTACAGCACAATCTGCTTCTGTAAAGTGGTGAGTGCATGAATTCAACATATAATTAGTCAAAAAAGAATATTAACGTGATAGTTGTCCATAGCTGGAGTTTTGTGAACTAAAATACTAATGAGCTATAGTATCAGCACGAAAAATTGTGCATGGCTTATACCATTAAAACCTAAAATATAAGTTTCAAAAGATGAAGAGAAGTCTCCAATGTACTTATACCTAAACCTCTTCCACAGAATTTATTACTAGTGGCACTTTATCGTTCATATTCTTATTCTTTGGTTATCAGATTTCTATGTAGGTAAACGAACACTGTATGAGGAAGTTTATCCACTCTCTATTGCATGAATTAATTACTATCAGAATAACTAGTTTTATTATAAAAAAGTGCCTCCATAAAACTACCTTCCCTTGGTTGTTTACCACTGAATGAGAACTACTCGTCGCTTCTCGTTACTTTTCAACCTTCCATGCCTATATTCTTATTTATATATATATATATATTCTTTATTCCATATGATCACTTTTGCAACATCTTAGTATAATGATTTCATTAATCACCACTGATTAACATCAGATGAAAACAAATCTAGTTACTCACAAACACATTTCCTCTAAGTATCTTGTTTTAATCGATATATGTCCTATTTATACCTTTAGGCATCACTATCTCATATAATTTAATAATATTGTTAACATGATAAAAATAAATATGCATTTAGCAATTCACTATTTAACTAATTTTGTTTTGTATAACCTCCTTTACCATTCCCAGCTAAACTGATTGTTCATCTTTAATTTTGGCATAAATTACTATCATATTTAATTACAACGTTTTATCCTAGATACCCACCTCATTATTATACTTTACAAATTTTTAATATTTCTTTTTCCATTCTTACTCCATTCTTAAAGGTTTTTTTTAAAAATCATTAGCTTCAAACTATGAACTGTTAGATAAATTTATTAATACTTTGCCTTATTAGTTCCGCATAAGCCTGCAGAAACTCACTAAGCATATTACTACATATTTTATAAATCAGTATTGCCTACAAAATTGGAATCAGGTGTGCCTAGTCATAGAAGAATTACCTGTTTAGGGTTTTTCTATTGATATCAAATGTTACTTACGCGTTTGTAATCATTGTTTGCAATTTTCTTCTTTCTTAGCTGTGCAACTGCGTGTTATGCTCCTTCATGGCAAATGTTTGATATGCGGTAGGCTTTGATCGTGCCGCCATACCACTGCCTGCATAATTCAAATCCGGGAAATGGCGCCCTCGACAATAAGAAACAGGAAATTGGTTCTTTCAAGCTTAGAAAGTTATTATGTCTTTATGATCCTCCATCAACTCCTTTCTTTCCCAGTTCTTCTTGCCTTTTTAGTACTTGGAAGTTACGTCTTATCTACTTAGACGAGAAAATTAAAGCTACAACAAAATGAATAGAAACAAAAGGTGAAACAACAACCTTCCATCGAGTCTGAAAATATTACGATTATGTATTTCCTCCAACATTTTGCATACTTATTTAGCTGTTTTAAAATTTCTAAAATGTTATTCCTTATAAGCTAACAAACAAACCATATTTCTCAAATAACAAGTAGAGTTAGATTTAAACACTCATCTATAAACATAATTTGTTGAAGAACAGAAGCATGATATCGTAAATAAATCCCCATCAAGTGAAAATTTTCTATAACCTTGAAAAAGTACGCTTTCCTTAATTACCATCTACAGAAACCCATAAAATCATGACCCTCACACCAAACACATTCGTGTCGAGGACACCTAACAATTCAATCCAGTCGTAAATCTCAGGATAATTCTCGGCTTAGGATACTGTAACTATTTGACTAGACTGCAATCTGAATCACGGTTTCCGCTATTTTCTACCTATATCAACAGGTAGGTTGCTAATATTCTTTTGCCTGAATGTTAAACAAATGCTGCCTGTAGAAAACACTTAAAATTTTATAATTAACTGTTCAATTTACTAAGCATAGACCGTATACTACCTTAATGAATATCATGTACTCTTTCTTACCACTTAACCCATCAAAGTGCAGTGGCATAATCCGGTTGACTTGAATCCTTTTGAATTGACAGTTGTTTACACCAGGGTGATATAGGGAGTCACATAAATAAATGTTTATGGCCATGCGGTCTTCTTTGAACCAAATGTGAAAGGACGCTGCGTAGCTCGCGTGATATGTACACAAACCTACAGTACGAGTTTAATCATGAGTTTATAAAATAGAATCTGGAAAAATAACCAAGATATATTCTATGATTTCATCGTTCTTATTTCACTAACTTTAAAAAATCCAGTTAGATAATACCGCTTAAGCACTCTTTCTCTTAAGAAATTATCAGTTTTTTAAACTCAATTTAGCTTCCCTAAACTTTCTAATTACCATTTTATTATCTCTTTTACCATTTAACCTTGTTCCACTAAAAGTGCATTTTTCTTTCTGCTCTTCGCTGCGGTAGGTTCTTTCAAATCCTGGCGGCGCACTAAAATATACGGCTATTTTGTCGAACACACTTAACTTTTTGTCTCTTTTATAGCCCGTTCTCTTAGAGCCATCGTCCTGACTTTTATTGCTTAGTTGTCTGTCACTCTAATAATTGCCTATTGTCTCTTCATTCGCAGGACTCCATCGTTTACGTACGAGACATTTTAGCTCTATTCTATTAAAATTTGATGTAAATTACTATAGTCAGTCGTAGAAATGTTTAATGATATTTCGGAATTTCTCTATAGCCAGTTTATTAAAGTTGCTACAGCAGAATTTTCATATTAATATTTAATACTTTTATAAACGACGTATAAATAGTAAAATACAAAAAAGTCCGCCTAGTATGCTACACCTAAACTTTTCTATCTTAGCATGCCTAGTTTTTATGATCATCTTTGATTGTTCCTTTTATCGTTCCTATATAAGAAGATCCAGGGACACTTGTTTTTACAATGGGAACCTCGGTCGACATTAGCGTTACAAAAGAAGTGCGCCATGAGAATCCACCCTAAAGGATTGCAGAATAATATTAATATTTAGCGTAGGAAGAAGATCAATCCTAATATCAAGTGAAAGTACTACTTAGCACTTCCTTTACTAAATTTCATCATTGTGCATAAACTTCTAATTCTGTAAATCACATTAAAAGAATGAATTCTGCCAGTTCCCTTATTGGAAATACTGGCAATACCAATTACCTTGCGTATAATATTTCCTATTGTGTTCTAAAACTGTTTAGTTATCTCTCACATGTACTTTCTCTCGATTTTGTAAGGTGTTGATACCATATTGCATTTTAATTACCACCCCCTGCATGTGGGCGGGGACTCGCCTGTCTACATTGACGTTCATCTTATCCAAGGTCCCTATGGGTATCACGTCAGATGCAACCATTAAAGTGTACAGTACCCTTTCTCGTTCGATTTTCATCCGTCCTGGATCTATTCTTTATTAATTTAGGATTCTTCCCCCTCATATTTGCTCGAATATTCTCTTCCTTTTGGTCTAAATACTTAACAAAATTAATTATATTCAGTATCTACCATGCATAAGCAAGTAATAACTCACTTTATTACTTATATTCATTAAGCAATATAAATCTATCTAAATTCTGACCACTGAACTAATAAAAATAAGCTAAACAAGTCCATGCACCCTGAATATTAGCATATACATATTGCTTTGTTCAATTCAGCGTCTATACCAGCACACTTTGAGCGTCGTTTGGGTGTGGATTCCTGCACCACCCATAAATTTTACGACTACGCAGCATTTGAATGGGCTTTTTTGACGAGCAATCGTTGTAATTTCCCCTTCCCTTCTCGAATTTATACTTCAAGTGCTCTATTTAATCGATTAAGGATAACCATTAAAGTATACATTAGTGTCCCTCATAAATTCGATAGGCGTACTTATCAAGTTTTTCGAAATTAAGAAGATAAAGATTTGTACTGATAAGACCACATTACAATTTGGCTATAGAAAATCATAAATTTGTTTTATAACTTGCAAGCCCGTTCTTTTTGATTCAAACAAGACAATAATTCATTATAGGAACATTATTCATACGTTATATTAATTTTCATTCTGCTACTCATCTTCACATGCTCAATAAAACCATTTGCCTACAGTTCTCCCTCTCGATTACCCTGTAGCTCCGAGCTGTGTTTCATATGTGCATACACATTCGGCTATAAGGTGACTGATACGGAGATTATAACCTTCAAAAAAAATTCTCCCATCTCAAACGTTGCATATATATAATGGGAAATATTATAGAATCTACATATATGACTAGAAATTTCGAAAAAGATCAAGTCATCAATAATAATATTAATTTAATACCAATATAAGCTTTTAACGATTTACATGTTTATGCACTAAATAATTCAACTTTCATATTTCTGTAAAATAATGCTATATAAATATTCCTATCAATATTAGCATTGAATTATCTAAATCAATATATAAACAAACAGCTCTTGTCACTATGAATAGTAAATACAGGAATTCTTGAAGAAAGCTACAAATTTTGTTTAAAATTGTTCTCTACTATTTGAACTTATAAATTGAAAACTAACGTATTCTTTTACATATCCATTATATGACATAATTATACAAATAATTCCACTTAGATTTTGTTCACAATAGTACTAATTTTGTACGCGATGTTGCCTAGTCGGAAACGTTTTACGACATCATAAAATGGTTCTGACGGGTCAAGCTCTTAATGACATAGAGTGCAATATCCCATCGGTTCTAGCGTAGAATTTTGTGGATCATTATCCGAATAGTATAGGCTCCAGATCTATCCTATTCCAATCAGATAAAATCATCTAAATTCATAACGTGGAATTGATTATTTAGAAGTAATTTTTGTTAACTGTGCCAGCTATAATGAATATGAAAATAGTTCAACTGATCATACAACTAGGAAACTGATATAAACGGTATTTACAGAAGACATTTAACTTGTATTTTAGTGAAAAACTACTAAATAATTGATTCACATATAATCATATTGGGCTGACTCCCATGTAGGCAAAAGTTAGCTGTCTATAAACAAGTGTGGCAAACAAAGTAATTGCTTACTTTGCACTTATCACTTCCACTCTCAATGCTAATACCTAGAGCACTGGATAGTTCTAAAATATTATTATGGAAACGATAACTACGACCAGGATCCAGTAATTCATATTCGCATAGCAATAAGACTTGTGTTAAACCCATATTTGAAAATAACGTAAGCCTAAGTCTAATAATCATGCTTAATTACGTTAGTCATCCTTTCGTAAGGCCTTTCCTGTGTTTAATATAGATTTCTAGCAGAATAATGTAATAAAATACAAGCTTGTTGCCAAAGTATTACCTCAAAAACACAGGTCACAGTCTGGAGCAATTCTACCTTTCCTACCCCTCCAGCTTCAATGTTGGCTACAATGTATACTCCTCCAATACCACTCTCGGAAGTACAATGAAAAACGGACTAACACCTAGAACGAATACTAATATTTAGAAGAATGTTTATCAAAAAATCAGTGGAAAAGACATCGGAAGATTTCAACAATAGCGTTAATAAATGTTGCATAACATACTACATGATAACTTACTATGCAAGAAAAACAAAAAAAATAGCATAACTAGAAATAAGATAACTGTAATTACTCTAATGTACACAATACCCATCAAAATCTCACACCATATCACCTTTAAAAAATTGTATGGTTATAAACATGGATAACGCAATAACAAGCCTAACTATATAAATAATAGAGCGGTATACTGTGATGTTCAAGCTAAACTATTGGTAAGAGAAAAGAATAGTACTTCTTTTTTCCCTTGCTTCTGTTTAAATTGATGTGGTTCGATGGCCTGCAACGTATAAAACAGAATTGTGGGTTCCTTCATACAATCTATTTATTTAATGAATTACATGCATGCATATAAATAATACCTTAAGTATAGCTGCCAATTTAGTGACAACTTCAGCTTTAGTCATATCACTACACTTCTGCATAATCTTCGTCAATAGTTCTTTTGTGGTGTGAGGTTTACGGCGAAGATACTTACGTACAGTTTCTTCATTTAAACCTTCGGGAATGCTAAAGAAATAAAAACTGACGAAGCGAAGATGTCTTAAAGGAAAAAAGAGATACAGTAAGGAAGAAAGAGTTAAAACAGTTTAATAGATATTTTTTTAATGAAAAATAGGTATCAGAGACATGTTCGATCTACGTATTAACGAAAAATGTTAGGTAGTACTACTCAATTTTATCATTTATAACACGGAAGAATTCATTCTAGAAAATCAATTAAGTTGTGTATATATCCACATTTACCTAGCTTCAACCTTGACTTTCTTTGCCTCACTACCGTTTGCTTCTAACTCTGCAGGCCTTTTTTTAGAACCATTTGACGTTGTTTCAGAAATTCCTTCCTTTTTCTAGAATAATCCTAACCTGACTTTATACAGTGAGTACGATACTTGAATAGTATATTTAATAACATACCGGCATAAATACCACTGAATCAATTTTATCTTTATCGGGATCATCTGTGTCCGAACCAGATGAATCTAAATAACAGCAAGTGATACTAGAATTAACATGTGAATAAAATTCTAAGTAATGAAAATGGCTAAATAATATACCTCGTTCCTCAATATCAATATGATCTTTCTTTTTACCATCATCGTCCCGATTGAGAAGTTTTTTCGCTACAATGAGTATTTTATATTGAATACAATTTAAAAAAAGAAAGATTAAAAGTTAAAACTGATAACTGACTAATATCCTCTTCATCACTGTCTGTCTCCTCATCAGAATCTATCATTTTCTTTAATCCAGTTTCATCTCCAACTCCGACTAATTGTTTTTCTATCTTCTCATCTGCCTGCACATCTTCGCGCCTATGTTTGTACTCAACAATGTAGAATGAATTCTATCTTATTAGTAAATAAGTTTAACAAATAATAGTAGTCACTACGATTACCAGTTTCTGAAATGTATCCTAATAGTTACTCCTATAATACACCTTACAAACCATGTTTAACAGAAGAATTTCCAGGAAAATCATAATAATTCTACTAAGTGTCTATCAGACATAGTTCCCACAATGACGTTGTATTACACTACATGACGTCTGGAGATACCGATCAGTTGCCGAATTTGCTTGAGATATATAAATTCGTTAATTATTCCATAAACTACCTAACGATTAAAGTACTATTTAATATAAGAACATCAACTCATACAGTGAACGAAAATGTCAATTTACCTCAACGTTAAAAAAATAATTAGTTGGAGATCTTCTAACTAGAGGCATCTCATAACTTGAAATACACAAGACAAATCTTAAACCGATTAATAAGAATTCTATATATATGTAAAAGCTAGCATTCTTGCTGCGTCCTTTGAGCGTTTTCTGATCAATGCACAGACAATATTGATCTATCCATTCAGCTGGTTGGCTATTCGCACTTGTATATCTACGTACTATCAATACTTTAAATTACTACTCTACATATGCATATATTTCTTAGTTTTACATATATGATAAGATTAACTAGTATTCTATTTTTTTCTTATAAATAGTTGATATTTCCAAAAACCATACTGATTTTCTCAATCATGTTGTAATAATTATAGACTTAATGAAGCCAGTTTTAGTTATGAAACTATCCAGACGTACTATCTGGCTCGTTCGGCACGGTCAAAGAATTGATAATATTGACAATAGATGGAAAGAAACAGCCTTACGATGGGATGATCCACCGCTCAGGTTGCAAAATAATATATTAAATAACTCAAAAAGTAGTTATAACAGCTTAGCTATTCAATTCTTATAGCTCAAGAGGGTACCATCAAGCTCGCGAAGTTGGCATACGATTATCATCCGAACATATAAACTATGTTTTCTGTTCACCATTTACCCGCTGTGTAGAAACAGTATCGTTGCTACTAAGCCAACATCCCTCACCTCCACCCATTTATATTGAACCAGGAATAGGCGAGTCACTCAACGCATGCATGTCGCCACCAGGAAGGCCTACTATGTCGCAAATAAAATGAGTATTGAACTATTAAAAAGGTATAGGTAAAGAAGAGAGGCATGTAGTCTATGAATGAGCAATGATACATCTCAAAAAAGCTTTAAATTACTTAAATCAATAATCAATTCTAGGAAAATGAATTCCTTAGTTGATGAAAACTATGAGCCGGTATATACTGAACTTCCACCTGAGAATGATAGCGATGAAGGCTGCAGTTACAGAATCACTGTAACACTACAAAAAATCTTCGCAAAATATCCGACAGGTATTCATTTTTCTAAACATAAATAAGCCCACAATGCGAAATGAGATAACTTTAGGAAACATCCTACTTGTTTCACATGGCAGCCCAATTGCTGCTTGCCACTTAGCACTCTTTAGATCATGGTACTACGTAGGGCAGTGCACTATCGGTAACAAACAAGATCAATATTAAATAAAGCCATATAATTCTTAGCTCAACAAAGTATAACTAATTTTAGAATATTTTAATATATTATCTAAATTAGATTTACTTTTTATAAAATATGTACTATTATGGATATTCTCACAATTTAGTTTTAACAGTTCCTCTCACAAAAACATTTTTGTCGGTTTTATTTTCTGATTAGTTCAAAAATTACAATAGGAAAAAATATTATGGGTTAAAAAAGTGATTTCGGCATCTTTTGTCCGTAATAAAGACGGTCCTTACATGAGATAACATATTGCAGGAAAAATTATCGAAGAAGACGGCAAGTATATTTGTGAATTTTTTGGCAGCAAAGACCATTTATCAGATAAAACCGACTTGAGAGACCACCAAACTGCACATGATATTAAGAGGTATAATGACCAATCGGTTACTAAGAAATGATGTCTATTAAAAACCATGTAATCGCATAAATGTTTGGTAGCTTGATTTTGATGAAAATAAAAAATTATTCCATCACAAATGTTAAGGGTTGATCAACTACCTCATTTCATATCGGCATTAAATTTAGCGCTTTAATATAATTTAGTAATAATGGAGTAAGAAATATTAATACTAACTACATTATCTATGTATTTAAAACTAATTTAGGACTTAAGAAAAGCTAACACATAAATCGACAACTTATTGTCATTATGATTTACTATCGGTCAAACAAGGAATTAATATATTACATAGATCCTAGCCCGTTATGAATATGTTAGCTACGACTTAATTGATTGACTATTTCATATAATAACTGAACTTTGCAACAACTTCCTTGTTATACATAACAAATAGTGAACAGTATAAATATATCATGAAATTGTAAAATATACGACCAACTAAACATGAACACTCACCCTGATTCAGAACCACTGTCAGACATATAATCATATTCGCGACCTTCATCTTCCCCATCAGACGACTCATACCCTAAACTATGTAATTGGTTTCCAAAAATCTAGCAAATTACCTAGTCACCCTGTGAAAACAATACTACATACTATACTATACATAAAATGACTCCATTAGTTTCTTAAAAACACCTATCTTGAGACTAGTTTTTTTTCTTTTTTAATGATGATCTTCAGATTATGCTACAACCAGTCAAATAAAGGATACACGTATAGTAATTTAATGTACATTGTTTGCAAAAAATACTTACTAGCTACTTCATCTCCATTTTCCACACGTTGTCTCTTATCTTTTTTTGGCCGATCATTAGCTCTTTTTTTTTTGTCTTTTCTGCTCTTAGGCTTCTCATTATCATCATTACGCTCATCATCTGCGTCAGAATCATCCGAGCTGTGCTCATCTTTGATTTTCTGTCAAGAAAAAACAGAATTCAAGTGTCTAAAAAATCATGAAATTTCAGAAACTACCAAAGATCTTATGGCTTTGCTATCCAATTGTTCATTATCTTCGTCTCCATTCTTTAACTGACTTTGTATCTGAGCCTTCAGTGCGAATTGATTCATAACTTTATTTCGCCTGAAAGCCGAAATTTCACCGGTTCTCAGAAATAAACTTTCTTGAAAATAATAAATACATACTGTGAAAACTTCTCTTCAGCTTGATCAATATCGAGGGTTTTATGAGTGATAGCAGGAAGAAATTTATGCCAATCATCTACCTATAAATTATAACTTTCAGAAACTAAAATATTAAACAGTTTAATATTAAACTAACTTTATATGCATGAAACTCTTCACCCATTTTGAGAAATACCCAATAATCAGCATGTTCACCAGCACCACCTTCTCGGATACTTCTCATTTTCCGCTCTCGACCATCTAAACCCAATAAAAAAATTTTGCTTTTTAAATAAGCTCAATACTACCTAATCATAATGAACAATATCATCTTTAAATCAAAATTAACATGCCTGGTTCATTAAAAGTAAGAATCCATGGTTGATTGTCTAATCGGTACGATTTCGCTTGTCTACCATATTTTTTACGTCTTGCTTCCTCACGAGCGGCTTTACCATATTCCGAACCCTCACCATACTCCTAAAATAACATGCCATAGTTAGTTAATTGAATTAAATCCCATTTTAGTTATATATTCCTTCTAATTTATAAGATCGCCGGTTCTTAGAGATTAGTTAAAGACGAGGAAACATTCGTTGGTACCGTAACTAACTTGAATACTTTGACTGCTAAGCATGACACCCTTATTGTCCTCCCTCTCTAATGTCAACAAACTTTCCGCACTCCATTTCGATGTATCCACCTTATCCATACTGTTAAATTTAAGAACTGAATAGCGTTTAAGCTCATGCCTCCTGAAATAAGTACTTGGGTACCACTCAACCCCACCATATATTTAACCATTGTCGAAGCAAATCACAACTCACCGGGGTACCTTAACAACGAATTCTGACTTCGGCGCTTGTTGAGCTGACATGTCTAAAACCTTTAGAACTTTAAGTAAATTATACATAATTAGAATCCAATACCAATGCAAAACAAATCTCAAGGTATTTACCTTTGATTAAAAGAACGATCTACAAAAGTAAAGTGTTTTTATTAACATAATGCAATAACAAATAACAAAATAGTCAAATAACCATAACAAACACGTATAAATAATTTTTCTATACTCTATTTAATATTTCTAGATAATTATTAAGAGTAAAACTTTTAATAAATGTCACATTTAGCAATTAAATTAAACCTAAAAATTTTTTTCTATTTTGAATCTGATGTTTCAGCACTTTTAGTTTGATAGCATTTGCAACTTCATTTGCATTTCTGTTCTGCCCATAGTAATCGTGGAAGTTACCATCAGGATCAATAAGATACATAATTACTGTATGGTCAACAATGTAGTCATCTTCTGTACTCTTAGGACCTTGACTATGGTAAACGCGGAATGTTTTCGCCACTTTATTCACCTAAAATAAAATTTTAAGATAAAGAAACAATCATTTTTAATAATGCTATTATTTTGATACAAAATTTCTTATCTTAGGAAGAAAATATTGGTTCCTGATAGCACACCTTGGAAAGTATTAACAGCATTTAGCATAATTACCTGCTCAATAGATCCGGTATACCCTTGGAGTTTCGGTGAGAATTCAGCACAATATTCCTTAACTCTTGCAACTGTATCTCTGTCAGGGTCAACAGATATAAATATTGGCTTGATTGGAATCTTGTCCTTCTCGGGATCATTGTCCAGAATTTCCACAACCTTAACAATGAAACGATAACTTTAAATTGTCAATAAATAATTATATCGCAATTCAGTGGTATACTGAACATATGCTCAGCACTGTATTTAGAAAATCATAAGTATTATTCATACAACAAATCCTCCATTTGTGGACATAACCTATATTACTTTTGAAATGTAACTTTTATAAAACAACAAACACTTATATTTCATAAGAGATTACGTATTTACATATGAGGTTGCCAGTTTAATGAACTATGAATAAGCTAACCTGGACCATTTTCTCGATTTCATCTGGACATATATCTGGACAGTGAGTAAACCCAAAATATAATAACAACCAGTTGCCTTTCAGCTGTTCTGATCCCTCTAATTCGCCTAAAAATGTCTAAAAGTGGTAAAAAATTATTTATTCATAAAAATATCTAGAAAAAAACCGAGACATTTCGGCTCAAAAATTACTTCTTGATTAGCATAAATACAAGCATTATCATTTAATTGTCAGTCAATAACTAGACGTTACAAACACTTTTAGAAAGTCTACTATGCATGTATAAATGCATGTTCAACATACTGTTCATATCAAATAAGACGGCTAGTACCCTTCATATTGACTAGTTCCCACTCTCCTCCAATTCGAGCCTTCCCAGCGATTTGCCTCATGTGCCTTTCCCTTTCTTCCAATCTCTGAGAAGAGAAACAAACAAATTATCACTTAAAACTAATGATATTTACTGAATATTATGCGCTTGGTAATTGACTGAACGAATTATATGGCTACTATATTCGAGAAAAAACTATGAAAACGATAAATGTTGTTCAAATAAAAACAAACTTTGTTTTTTACGTAAAATAGAGCAAGTAGACAGGAACCGCCAATAGTTAGTGTTGCCATTGCTACTTTCCAACTGAAGATCATACTTCTTTGATAAGCAGTTCTCTGAAATGAACTAGTTAAACAAAAATATGAAATATAATTTAATAACTTACCTGTGCTTTTTGTTTGAAGTTCATGAACGTCTCATCTATTTTATTGGTTTCACTTTCCACCTTGTCATCATATTTAAGTTCTTTGTCTATATCTTCTAATTCTTTTTCTAGTGTTTTAAACAAGTCTTTCTCCATTTCACGATGTTTTTCTTTGGAAGTGTCCTGCGTTACATTTGACCTATAAACATAAAAATAATCTTGGTTTCAAAATTCAAGAAACCACGAAAGATTGCCTGAGAGTTATATGACTAAATTACATTCTTTGGAAATTTCGTGCGATAATAAATTAACCTTTCTTGTTTTTCTGACAGATTCATAGATGTACAAATATTCATTGAAAATCTTAGCGGATATTTACTGAAGTGACCGAGATACATACGGTGCTTGTAAACATGATGAATAGCTCGATCCAGCCTCATATGAATTTCTAAAACGTAATTTGGTAACATTACTCCAGTAGTATCTACTGCATCACCTATGATCAATGAAATAACTCATTGTATGAAATTCATAGTTAATTATATAAACAAAAACTATAAATAATCAAACATTTCCAATACGCATATTCTTAATAAATACAAAGGCATACAAAGTTATTTACGTTCCAGTGATATGCAGACCAGAAAAACAAATTAATTATATTGAGTAATTAAGCAAATCGATACATTTAGTAATTAGCTGTTTCTATAGCTAACAACTTGTACTAAATAATGAAATATTCAGTTCGACGTGTCTAAATAGCATCTGAAATTTGCACAATCTGTGGTAGGGAAGTTGTCTAAATTTTACTAAACAGAAGAAGCTACGATACCTTATAGCCTATAAAATAATGGAATTGAAACAGTGCCAGGACTTCAACTAAAGATGCATGACCGAGACAGAAAAAATAATTGGAAAGCACTGCAGAGAAGATGGGTAGAAGGGTAGAGACGCATACCACGTAGAATAGGTATCTAGCTTGAGCTAGTAGTTTATTTCTATAAGTGTTGCAAACCACTTTCTAGGTAACAATATCAAGCACAGACATTCCATAATGGATATTTTCCTAAATTATCTATTTTCCTTGACATTAATTAATTAATTAAATCTTTATTTCTGCGCAATATATTATTTGTTACTTCTACTTTCTCTGCGACTTGCTTAATGGTCAGTTGTCCAATAATGCGAAATTCATATTGTCGTGGTCATCCTTTTAGTCTCATTGTAGACTTTGTTTAGGAATGGGTAATGTTCTTGATCGTTGGTGGTTTCGAGCGTTTACAGCTATTGTTGTTTTCTTCCTATTCCAGCTGTTTCTTGGAATTTCGAGGGTTCATAATTTGGACGATGAGAAGATTACGCTTGAAGGAGAGGTATGTATCTTCTTAGTTAATTTTACTAAATTCCTACTTTTCTTAATTTACTATATTTTATCCCCTGAACTGATAAATTTGTTTACGTTGTATGTGGTTTACTTAGGTTCAAACATTGGAGAGGAAACGGGATAATTTACGCATGGATATTTCAGCTAAAGAGAGGGAAATAATGAGGCTGGAAGTGAAATCACAAATGTTAGAAGTTTTGTAAGTATCTATTGATTATTAGTTTTTTTTAAAGGTAAGAATTATCTTGACCTTTATTACATTTTTGTCTCTGATTTTTAGTTATTAATTAGTGCACTTTAGAATTCGAGATCGTATTGGTCTAGTTGGATCTGGACGAAGAGGCCAACCAATGATATACTTTATAACACCAACACATTTTCGACCTTCTCAAAAAGCGGATTTGACGAGACTTTCATATACATTATCACACATCCCAAACTTACATTGGATAATTGTTGAAGATGCAGATAGCACATCGGAAAACGTTGGCGACATTTTGAAGAGGTCAATTATAGTATTTTTCTATAAAATATTACTTTAAACTGTACTAGTAGAGAACTACTTTATTTTTTTATAGTGAGGCATGAATTATTTTATTTTGAAATTTAAGAAGTCGTTTGCCTTATACGCATATTAACGTGAAAACAAGATCTGATATGAAATTAAAGTACTCTGATCCAAACTGGTATTTCCCTCGAGGTGTAGAGCAACGCAATGCTGCTCTTTTGTGGTTAAGGTAACTCAACACTGAGTTGTTTGTTTCATCAAATGTTCACTTAATATGAGTAGCTAATTTTACTGCATTTCCAAGACATTTGTTGTTCTGATTTACTAAAGTTTGTATTATTTTTTAGAACTCAACTTAAGGATGCTAAAAGTGGGTCCGTGTATTTTGGAGATGACGATAACACATATGATTTGCGTTTGTTCGATGATATACGATCCATTAGTGTGGCTGGACTCTGGCCAGTTGGTATCGTTGGTGGTCTTCTAGTGGAGTCGCCATTGCTTGATATAAACGGTGAGATTACTTTTAATAATTCCCGTGTCATTCAAGCGATGTGCTTGTTTTAATGTAAATTTTTATACTCACTGTTTAGGCTCCATTGTTGGATTCAATTCTATATGGAAACCTAAGCGTCCTTTTCCAGTTGATATGGCTGCTTTCGCAATAAACTTAACATTGATTATGCGTCATCTTGATGCTGGTTTCTCTTATAATGTTGAAAGAGGTTATCAGGTATCTATATTTCTCATTGTTACTTTCTATTATTTCTTATAATCAATGTTTAACATTATAGGAATCTCACTTTTTAACTGGTCTTGGTTTGTCACTACAAGATTTTGAACCGAAAGCGGTGAAATGTACTAAAGTTTA
This sequence comes from Heterorhabditis indica, assembly GCA_020740425.3. Taxonomy (NCBI): domain Eukaryota; kingdom Metazoa; phylum Nematoda; class Chromadorea; order Rhabditida; family Heterorhabditidae; genus Heterorhabditis; species Heterorhabditis indica. The sequence goes on from JAJAVP010000309.1 coordinate 28,333, forward strand.
CGTTTGGCATACTAGGACAGAGAAAACGAAACTGGGGAAGTATGATCTAACTCGTTTAGCTAATGTTTCCAAATCCCAATTTAGCCAAGTTGAAGCTAATGCTTTAGGGTTAAAGATTTAATTATGGAATTATTTGTTTATAATCTGTTAGAAATTATTTATCTTTTTTTTGTAAATGTAATATCTCAATATATATGGTTCTAACTCTCAATGGAAACGGGTCTCGTTTTTTAAAATTATTACATACCGTGTATTTGATACTTTTTAGTGGCAGCATCTATATCGCAGACTTATAATTTGCTCATAAAATTTTTTTTAGTCTGAAGTCTTGTTACTAATTTTCATTATTAGTGGTTTACGAATCCAATTATTTTGGTTTATGTGCACTTTCAATCCTATATTATTTCTATTTTCGTGACTTACAGCATTTTTTCTGCTTGAAAGTAAAGGAAAATGGGTGAGAGAAAAGGCCAGAACTTCTACTACCCACCAGATTTCGACTACAAGAAACATAAAAGTCTTAACCACTATCATGGAACTCACGCATTACGCGAACGAGCTAAAAAAATCGACCAAGGTATACTCGTTATCCGGTATGTCACCAGTTATTGTTTGAAACCTTACATTATTATGTTTATCGGGATTAATTTACATTTACAATTTAGATTCGAGATGCCATTTAATATTTGGTGTCTTGGATGCCATAATCATGTGGGAATGGGTGTTCGGTACAATGCCGAAAAGAAAAAGGTACTAGGATCTTTTCATTTTATTTAGTAATTTATATTAGCTACAGAGTATATTTTTTTAGATAGGAATGTACTATACTACACCGTTATATGAGTTTCGAATGAAATGTCATTTATGTGATAATTACTATGTAATTCGCACCGATCCTAAGGTGAGATCTTCACGTTGACAATTTCATATAATAAGCAAAATATATGTCGTAATTGTAAAGTACTTCTAGAACTTTGATTATGAGCTTGTGGAGGGATGCAGCAGACAGGAGAAACGTTTTGATCCTTCAACAATTGATCAATTAGGAGCTGTTGACCGAGAACTCAGTCAAAAGCTAGCCGTTGATGCAATGTTCAAGACAGAACATCAGGAAGAAGTGAGTTTTCCCCAATATCCTCCTTTTTATAAGCGTAGATATAGTTACAATACACCCTAATTCAAAATACTATCGTCTTTTGAGGATAAAAACAAGGCATTGTCTGAAGAGTCACGTATGGACAAAATTGAGTGGGTACAAGAGAGACTTCGGGATGATTTTGCTGCAAACCAGGCTCTTCGTGCACAATTCAGAGTTAGTTTCTGAATTTAGTTCTCATATTCTGATCTCATCTATTTTATAAAAATATGAAACTATACTTTTAGCGGGAGAAAAAAGACCTAAGCGAGAAAAGGGCACGTGATGATGACTTACGCGAACGTGTGTCATTAAATATACCTCTAGTCGCTGAAGATCCTAATGATGGAAAGGTGGCGGCAATGCTAACCAGATACCGAACTGTTAAATGTAGGCGTTATCCACTTTTATATTTTTAAGTTCTCTTTCATTTAAGTTGCTCCTTTTAGCGTATGATGAGCGCCAGACTGAGAAACGAGAAGAGATTTCATCACGACGCATATTTAATGCTAAACCTTCCACTTCATCGGATGACCATCAATCGAATTCATCAGCGACCCGATTAAAACAAAGCCTAAAGCAAACTAGGAATAAAAAGATAAATGAGAAGGTTCACAACTTTAAAATGTGAGATCAACGCCATAACGTTGATATATGTAACCATTTGTTTTTAGTTCGATATCGGTCCACCGGCCAAGAAGTCACCATTAACCTTAGGGATAGTAAAGCGGAAAAATATAAAAAATGAGTACGAACCACTGAAAACTGAAAACGATCTGACTCCTTCAATACAAAATACCCCTCCGTCGAAGAAACCAAAAGAAGAAAATATCGAGATTCTAGATTCTGGTAAAATGAGTCTGGGTCTCGTGACCGATTACGGAACTTCATCTGATTCAGACTGATTAGTATTATGTATATATGGCACATTTATATAAAGAGATTAATACAGTAATTCTAAAGCTTTAAATCTAAGACTTATATTAGCTAAATAGATGCTTGGAATAATCCTTATTAGATGATACTTTCTGAAAACAGCCTGAAAAATCAGTTAATAGAGATTCGAGCTTTACAGACATTGATTTGTCGATGATGACATCTAAATGTGCAATACCTTTACCATATACTGTTCTTACTCTTGCGAAGATACTGTACAGCCAATGTATAATGGGACATCGGAGTGTATTGTATGTATGTGCTATTTTCCATGAAATCTTGTGGGATTTGACGGACCTGTATGTTCTAGGATAAATTAGAAAGGCAGAAATTGGAGATTATGTCAATATCACAGATCATAACTCATATGACTAGTGTGCGGAACACTTAACTTTAAACTAGGATATAATAAACTTTTTATTAGTCTGTAGTAACCACTATTGATATTAGAGTATAACAGAATTGTCGAGAATCATTTCCACATTTTCATTATAAATCACTGTAACAAGACCTGGTTAATCCCCGCAGATTATTACTGAACTAAGCGTAGAAATGAATATCAGCTTTGTTAAAAGCAAGTAGTAAACCAAGAAACTGTTCAATTGTCATCGTTCTTGCTCGTTTTTCTGCAAATTCTGACTCGGTAAGCGTCTTTTCAATCAGTTCCTTGATTTTCAAGTCCTTGGGAACCGGCTATAATACTTACTATATGTCTTGTAAACTACAACTAAGGGGAACGTACCTGAGCTAAACGCAATTACTTTCTGAACTTTAAACTGACTTTATTTTTCAGACTGCAGACCTTCCTGTAGTTTTGTTCAATTAATTCAGTAACATTGTTCTGTTTGAAAATCGATGAAAGGGTTTTGTTTTTCCGTAGAAAGCATAGTCTCAACATTCCTTCCCACTCCTGAAGTTTTTTTCAATTAAAAAATTGTTCTCATGAACATCATGGATTTTTCAAGTAGGCTTCATTTGTAAATATGCCACTATAAAGTGCTTAATTATAAGTGACCCAACGACGGGTTAGTGAACTATAAATGGGATAAATGTTTTTGAAAAGACACTGACTTCAAAATTAATAGGTGGTGGAGGATTTCTAGGTGCTATTCGAATTACGGCAGAATCAACTTTAGGTGGAGGGCGAAACTCTGTGCGCTTAACTTTCATTAAGTGTTCGACCTGAAATATATAACTACTAAACGTAATATTTGATTTTCTCCTTTTAAGCAATTCATTTAAAAACAAAAACCAACTTTAGCGAGTAATTGGACATTAACTGATAATCTACAATAATCCTTGTCTCCAGGTTTAGCGACTAATCTATCTGCGAATTCCTTTTGAAACATAAGAACAGCATATCTAAAGTACATTAAACAGTTAAATATAATTAGTACTATATTTCACTTATAAACAATCCTTGCTATCAAAATTCTACCTTAACTGTATAAAATTTTGTAAAACAACAGCGTATTAGGTTAAAGACCTGGGAAGAGGTCGTTGCAGTAATAGTTTAAATACAAAAGGTGAAGAGATCTGATATGGCAAATTAGCTACGCAAACATCGAAGAAGGGCAAGTCAGACTTCATTACATCTCCTGGACGAACTTCTAATTTATTCTGAAGAGGCCTAAAATTAAGAAACACAAAATAAAAATAAGAACTAATTTTTCTTAAATAACATGAGCTTGACTTAAACTAAAACTTTCCATGAAAATCATTAGTAAAACTTCTCCCTGCTTACAAAAATTTCCGAAATGAGTATACTAATTGTGGTAATAATCACAGAACATAAGAAATATTAATCTATAAAGCAATACTCACGTAGCTAAAACTCTTTTTTTTAATTCAGCTATCATTCTAGGATCAATTTCGTATGCGATGACCTTTTTGGCTTGTTCAAGCATCTTCACCGTTAGATTACCAGTTCCTGGACCAACTTCCAAAACTGTATCCGTAGATTTTAGTGCTGACTAAAACAGTGTTAATTGAATGTATAGTAGTAATAGAGAACCTATACCACTTGTAATCTACATTTCTACCTAAATGTATTAGTTCTATGCTCATAAATACTGCAATCAGAGTAATTAATACCGGTAGTAATATGAGAAATCAGTAGTGAATAATAGTTTTAAAGTTTTCCGGTATATATATTATGAATCTAGGAATAAGGAAGTCTTTTGTGCCAGTATATTTAATAAATGCAAATGAAATAAAAACAGGTTCATTGAAATCCGAAGAATTCAACAATAATAACGACACTTATTAATGAATAATTCCTACCTTTTCGACAATTGCATTTACAATTCCAGGGTTTTTCAAGATATGTTGCCCCTTATCCGTATTGAAGGGGAGAGCTGGGATTAAGAAAATTCATAGATTTCGAAAAATCATGATAAATTTAAATAAACCTTGTGTGTTAGTGGATGAAGTCTTCTTTATTTTCTTTATTTTTCCCATATCTGGAAAGCAATATAAAATCCATTTCATATACAGAATATGTTCCAAAATTTGTGTAAGGTTATTACAACATAAATTGTTACATATTATAACCATATCTCTTAACTATTTTATTGCCCCATACAATTTTGTGACTAATACTTATTTTTATGTATAAACAAAACCACCTAAATTTTACTGGAACCCTAACAATTCAAAAATATAATGACAATCACACATGTAAAAATAAATGTAATATGAATAAAACCACAAAGTGAATTTCTTGTTAATTTCTAGACAAATAAAACATAACTAATTACTTTAAAAATACAAATAAATATATTCCATTCAGCAAAACAATACTCTCGCTACTAAATGTGGATAAAAATTATCAAATAACAGAATTACACTATAGCAAGATATACGGTGTAAAATCCTAAACTGTTCATTGCAGACTTTGATGCTCCCCTCTATAATTATTGCTAGCACTACTACAAGTCTAGTTCTCACCACTTTAATTATAACTAAAATATTAATCGTACATACAACAATGAATTCCAGAACTACCTATGTTAAAGGTATAAAGATCAATGATAAACGAATAAAAATTATGAGATCCAGATCTTTATTGATTGTAAAAGTAATTTCTGTTAAGATTTCAAAAAACCATAACAATTTACCGTATATTTTAAACAATAGAATCAATAAATGTATTATTTGAGATCTACTTCATGATATAATTAGCTCATATACCATCATTTCGTTTAAATATATAGTAGAAAACTATCACAGGAATTAAATGAATATTTCTAACTATTCGTAAAAAGTGAGCACTGGATTCGTTTATTTACATCAATAAATCAAATGTAAAAATAATTCTTACGAAAACTAATCACGGAAGACTATCCATAGAAAATCGTTTTCGTGTAGACAGTGAAGCAGAGGTATTTGCCCGAGCAAGCCCTCGTCCTCTCAATGAACGTGCAACAGCTCGAAATTTACCGCGGGATTTACTTGCCCCAGAACGTGGAGATGTGTTGCCGAGGGAATCATGTGAACTTTGAGAGGAAGTAGACAAATTAGATGCCAAATTGGGAGTAGGATACCAGCTTCTGCGAAAGTATAAATCATTCCTAATAAACTTTATTACGCATATGTACTATCTACCTAACTATACATGCTTAGTTTTACCTAGATCCAACTGTTGTCGATGGTGGTGCCAAACTATGTCTAGGCGAAATCTTTGTTTTTGACTCCATATATTCTCTTGTTACCATTTCTCGATCATGAGGCTAAATATAATATAAAAACGAGTTTGCTGGATAGGCAAAATACTTGTTTTGCTATAGCTTACTAATTTAGCCTAAACAGCTACAAGATATATAGTTATAGTTTAGTAAAACTCGAATTCTTAGCTTAGCAAAACTTACCTTTTCAGATCTCCAAAAATACTGAACAAATATTCTCTTCTTAAAACTATTGTTTTGTTCCCCATCTGTAATAAGTTGTAAATTAATATCTAAAATTAATTAATGAAAAACTATTTATACTATTGCTTCCAGAGTTCTGATGCGTAGTTGTAGAAATGTTAATTGCACGTGTCTGCAAAGATGGACCAGTGAAATCCTCTGTTGACCCGATTCCTCTCATGTGAACATTTAAGGCAAGAAATCGCTAGGAAACGAACGAATTCTAAAATTGCTGCTTTTACTGTGCAGAGGCTGCTGACATTTGAAAATCCTCTTAAACCGCATTTGTTGTAGAGAGTGAACAACACCTAGCACTGTATTTGGCGGGGAAAGTAGCAGAAAAAACTACTTCACATAGAGAAGAACTCAAAATCGTGAAGGTGCATTTAAATCAAACTTCCAATAACCAGAACAAAGCCTTGCTTATGGGCGATTTGACGAACAGAAGAAGTGACTGTGTACTATGCGGAACCCACTCTCTCCGGCCAATAACTATTAGGTTAATGCAAAAAATAATTGCAGTTCTTAACCATAAACTTTCAAAAAGCATGTCAATTTAGAATGAAATTTATTGATCGAAATAAAAACCACTGGACTTCACACATTTTTCCCAACAAGAAACAAGTTTGTTTATTCCTGTAAGATAGAATTCTGAAGTCCTGGAGACAACGAATTCATCGAAAGCGTTTTGAACACCCTCTATCGTAGGAAGTACTCGAGATACTTGAGTAAGTGGTAATCGGTCGGTGAGGTCTGGAAAATAGGGTGGATGAGACAGAATCTCATAACCCAGTTAATTTAATTTTTTTAAAGTTATTTCTGAGACGTGTGGCCGAGCGTTGTCGTGAAGAAGAATTGGTCCTTTTCGGTTGACTAGCGCTGGACGTAAACGTTCCAGTTTTTGTGCATTTTGTCGATTTCCTGACAATATCTTTCTGCTACTATTGTTTCCCCAGGATTTAAGAAACTGTAGTGAATGACGCCACTCGCCGACCACCAAACAGCGACCAGAGTCGTTGTTTCGTGAAGCTTCGGTTTAGGAA
>JAJAVP010000309.1:35416-49728 GCA_020740425.3 Heterorhabditis indica
CAAGAGAAGCGTAGAACAGATTTCGTATCGCCGATTTGTTTGATGTTCGTTCAGCTCATGTAGCACCCACTTGTCCAGCTCATTTGTTTTTCTAATTAGGCGCAAATGTCGGACAACTGTTGAGTGATTAACTTTGAGTTCTTCTGCCATCTCTCGAGTTGTTTTACGTAGGTCCGCTTCAATAATGGTCCTGAGTTAGTTGTCGTTGATAGCTGAGGGACGTCCACAACCCACTTCATGTTCAAGGCTATCATTTACGCCACACAATTTTTGGAACCAATGTTGAGTCGTATGTTCTGTGACGGTTCCTTGGCCAAATACTTGGTCGATATTGCGAGTAGTTTCTACTGCTTTATGTCCCATTTTGAACTCATACAATAAAATTGCGCGAATTTGCTTCTTCTTCATGACTAACTGAAGCGGTTGTATTCAACAACACGAAATAATAAAGACAACAAACATGCGAAAAATCAGTAGTACTATTTTCACTGTTTACAAATATGTATCACATAACCTTAATAAAAGACAAAGATCTAGAAAAAGGAAAGCCAAATTTAAAATCATGAAAACCGCAATTATTTTTGCACCAACCTAATATATCAAAATTATTGCGAAAATTGGGACAGAATCGGATCGAAGCAGTCAGATTTGCTGCTGTTCAATCTGAAATGCTAAAACAGGCCGCAGATAAAACGGGAAAACGGTAGGTGGACGGTTCTAATATTAGGATGGACTTTACTGAGGGTTCCGGGCTCATATTTTTGGTTGCAGGGATCTCATGGGCAGACTATCTTGACGTCCCAAAGTAACCGGAAATGAAGACTGTGCCATCGAATGCCGAGACTTGCCAAACAAATAACACTTTGCATTATGTGGACCCTACTACCCAAAGTGTTTACCTACACCCTTATATTTTATGTGGATCTCATCACTAACTTAGAACGCTCCGTTCTGAAGGTTCTCACAGAATTTGGAAAAATATACCGCAAAATATTCCGATACTTTTGCCTCAAATATTCATTTAGCACATAAAAATAATTGAAAAAACCTTTCTGCACCTAGTCTTTATGCTGTTTTCACTGCATATCTAAAGTGTTTAGGTATCTGACATTTATACCCTTTTTAATGAGAAGATTAACAATAAATTTTAAGGAGTGTACGGTATATATTAGGGGTAACCATAAATAATCAATTCTTTTACTAAAAAATACGGATATCAATACTAAAAAAAGTTTTTATTTCTTAATTAGATATATGATGGCCATCATTATCAATGATCTTTTCCGCAAATTTAAGTTCCTTTCCTGTAGAAATGATGGTTGTGGCGCAGAAAATGTTGAAATTTATATTTTCCAGTAAATGCTCTAAAAATTTTAACAAATGATCGTCGAACGGAGCAGTGTAGTGAATATAACAAGTCCGATATAGCTCCCTATTCCAAATCCTCATTTATTTCCTATATTGCTTGCGACGAGGCAGTTTCTTGTTTAATAGTTCTCAATAAAACCGTTTTAATTGTTGAGTGAACACTGAAGTACAAGTTGTACACCACCGATCCTTATTCGAATTAGATAACTGGTGTAGAGCTCATACTTTGTCAACACAACTCTTTTCTCATATACCTGCATAGTTAATAATTTAGACCCATGTTTCCCGAGTAATTAATGTATACTCAATCTCGGATTAAAGTATATTAGATTTTAAAGAGCCATTACCCAATTAAACTGGTTGTCCACTTCGCCATGGCAAATTTTCGAAACTAATATTGACACCTTAATAAATCCCCATAAATGTCGCAGATTTTCTTTGTCGCTATTGTTACATTAAATCTATAGGAAAATGAAACATACAGTAACTAATATGAGCTCCGAAAAATACAAAGATCGCCAGTTTTTTGCCAGGATATAAACATATCCTATGCTTTAAATAACTAATTATTCATTTTTCTGGAATCTATAAGAAAGCACAGGAGTACTTTTATACGATTGAAGCTCAACTCAGAACTACTTCTTTAAAAATAATTGATAGTTCTTGGGTAAACTTAACAATTATAGTATTTTAGATATGCTTAATAAGATAAACATAACATACCTTCTGTTATAGGATTAATCACTGAGACTATTCGGTGGAATGCGTGACAACTTCGCCAAGAACTGAAGAAGCGAGAAACACGGAATACCTGAAATATTCTTGGAAAAAGGAATAAAGAAAATGGTACTAACCACAAACGTATACCGGCAGAATAATATAAACAATGCTTAAAAACCTAACATTCTAATTAGAACAAATGGCCTAAATTTATTTATATAAGTAGTGAAAAGCATTTTTAACAGATTTTGTCTCAAAATATTAAAAAAACGCTATTTATAAAATCAATACATTCAGCACTACACCGTTTACCCGTGGAAAAGATATTTGATTCACTACCAGTCAGAAGAAACAAGTTAACTGCAAATGCTGGGAACCAATATCACTGCACTGCTTGTCTTATGAACACGCTTCCAATAAATATGTATACTATATTGCTTCTGTTTACAACTATTGTCATAACGTACATACCTAACTTGGTTACAGCCAAAGCCATAATGAGAGAGCGACGGTTTTTCCATCGTTAAGCAACAAAAAACTCCAGCAGAATAGAAAACATGAATATTCAAGGCACTATTATTTCAAAAGAGCGTTTACATGCATTGTTTGCACATCAAATTCTACGTCTTATGGTTGTAAAAATTAACTGCATTAACACCTCATTCGAAGTTTCAAGTAGCCGAAAACGAACCCATTCTAAAATTTGGTTTAGTATAGGCTCAGTCCATATAATGATCGAATTACATGCTGTCTAACCCATAATCCCTTTGAAGTTGTAGAAATCTTTAAATATGTTATTATGGCACAGTCTTATGAGTCTATATAAAAGATTATAACTGGAAGAAACAATGTCACTTTCCAACCTCAAGAATATCATTGGAAATAGGATACACTTCTTGCCACTGAAACAATTAAACTGCTTACTTATATTTTCAAAGAATAATTAAAATTAGTTCAAGTATTTAATATAGATTTTTTTACATCGAAAGAATTTCGACTGTAGTTAATATTGCTCTAAGGTCTTAATGATAATGACTTTTTAATTTAATTTGTAGGTGGTGAGAAGGATTTCATAATTTTAAGATTTTAAGAAATAATATTTCTAGGACAGCATTAGCAAACAATATTTCATGAATAAGTGAGGATCTTGTTAAATCTTATATCCTATTTTGACGACTGTTAATCAACATTTGACTATAACTGATCGCATCATGTTGATGTAGTTAACTCACCAAATAGCTGATCTTTTAAGTCATTCTTTTAGACCTCATATTTTGAGACTTTCATTTATACGAAATTCTACGTCGTTTAATTCTGATTATATTTTGCGCTTCAAAACAATAAATTTACACAATAAGAATTCATATATTATAGGTGATCCCAAAAGAAAGCCTTGAAGTCCAGAAAATTATGGTATAGAGTCAAGAGTCCAGAATGAAGTTGCGCGATATTGCAAAGCAATTCAAAGTCGAAGTTTCAAGGGTTTTTCACATGGTAGGTAGCTTAAAAGTTCGAGAATATGTTATGAACGGAAATCATTCAGGTAGATCACAAAAACGACGGAACCAGAAAACAAGGCTATCGCAATGGTATCTAGGAGGGATCCTCGGCTAAGTGTAGTTGACACTAACAAAGAGATACGGTCTTACCATGATATATTTGATAGAACGATACAACATCGGCTATGCCGGACTTCATGGACGACGTCCTGCAAAGAAACCGTTGGATACCGGAAGGCCTAAATAGAATTTGCGCACCTATACTGGACAGTAGACGACTAGAAAGTACTGTTTTCAGACGAATCGAAATTTATACTCTATGGGAGTGGTGGGATACGCTATGTACGTCGTCCAAATAGACAAATATTTAATCCGCAGCATCGAATTCCCATTTTAGAGTACAGAAGTGAATAAGTGGTGGCATGGGGTTATTTTTTTTTGTTTGGGCTTCGTCAAGGGCATATTCAGCAACGTTATACTTCTATATACACATCTTCATATGTCAAAGAGAAATTTTTCCGGCAAGATAACGACCCTAAACAAATCGGAAGATGTATGGACCTCGTTAGATGGGAAGAAAATCCCACTCTTGGAGTAAACAGTAGAGTCCCAGCTTAAATCCAATTGAGTATGTGTGACAAGAGTTGACACGTCAGCGTAGGATCTAAGCACAACCAACTCAACAGAAAAGTCTTAGCAATTGGAGCAGAAGTGGATTGGCTTACCACAGCATTTCCTCAACAGGTTCATCGAATTTATCTCCCATGGATTTCAAGCGATTATTGCACCTAAAAGCTATCCTACTAAATATATTTCTTATTAGTCATGTTGTATTTCAGTTGATATCAAAAAAATCAAAGTGAGATGATGTGTCACATATTTTTTGCATTTTCTCACTGACGAGATTTTTAATAAATAAAAATTTCTATTAAAAAAATTTCTAAAAAAAATCCTCTATTAACTAAAAATCTACCGCTTATGTACTCATAACATAATATCATCCAAACTTTAAATTGTGTAAAAGAAGTTATGATTAAAAAGGACTTCGCGAACTTTTGTCCACTATTATAAATATAATTCATACATTACAATGCATATATAGTTAACTTACTAGAAAATGTAGTGACTTTATTAGATATTCTTTTAAACAACCTGTTATCAACAATTCAGTATTGTAGTTCTAATAATTAGCACCAAATACTACTACAGGGTGTGTGAAAAGTTCTGAAACCAAATTCAAGCGCTGTTAAATTAGCATATATGACGTAGCAATTGGCCATGCTAATGACTGTGTTAATTAAAGCCTCCTTAGATAGTGTTTAAAACTTCATATCTCGTTTCTGAATTGTTATATGATGTCCAAAGCTAAATAATGGGGATATACCTCATTTCTATAAACATCGAATGATACTAATTACACAGATGATCTTAATCATTTAAAGATTTAATTTGGACAAAATACAATTTGCCCCACGAAACAGGACTAATAAATGGGATGAGAGATATAAAGGATACTTTAAATATTTAAAATGTATAATTAGTTAATTTGTTTCAAAATTTTGCAATGAAACTAACCTTATCTAGAGCAACTTTAGTGATTCCTCCACCACGTGCACGAGATCTGTATGCACCTCGCATTTCTCCACGGCATGTGAGCAAAGTCACCTACGTTTGAGGTCAATATTGAATTGCTAATATTGGAACTACAAAACTTCATAATAAGTATACAGAAATAGCTAAAGTAAAACTTAAAACCTGATGGAAAGTGGTCATATTTTCAGAAAAATAAAATCGCGTTGAAGAGCTAGTTTGTTTCCACCATTGTTGATCAGTAAGGATATTACTGACAGAGACCTCATCTCCATCACAAATAAAACAAAAGTTGTCTACAACAAAGGTAGGAGGCATCTGCAAAATACATTTCCTACTATGTATTGCCGTTAATTTATTTTTCATATTTGCCCTGTAATCACTATTCATCTAAATAATTCTTTTATTTTAAAAGTTCTGAAACTGTCCTTCTTACCTTACTAATATACTTGACTGGACATTTAAGCGTATTCGTTAAGGTTGAGGGCCCATCTAGTGGCTGTTCATCAACCGAAAAGACTGGTATTGGTTCGCATGAGTCTCCATAGTGAAAAAGGATCTGCTCTTCCTCTTCATTAGTTACTTAAAATAATAAAACAGTAAATGAAACAGTTATTTGACTTAAATCGCTTAAGTACATCAATTAGATTTTGTCTGTATTTGACAAAAACTAAAACTCCTAAAATTCCATTTGTCATAAAACAGTAGTTTCTAAAAGCATGTATTTGACACAATATTTCTAGATGAAAATAAATGCATAATTTAACACTATAACTACAATATACAGTGGAATGTCTTACAAAGGTTTACTGGAGTAGCGTTCACTTGTACTGGGAAGTCAATAGTAGAGTCTTCTGATTCGTCTCTGGAATAATTTCTAATAAGTTTATGGTAACTATGTCATTATCCACTGAAAATCTGAAATTATATTTATTTTTAAATTACAGGAATTACCCTCATACTTTTCCTAAATAACATTAATTTCGGAAATATTGAAAGTTTTAGAATGAATCTACTGTTTTAATTATTTAAAGACTTTTATAAGGTACAATTGTTTTTTTTCCGGCAAATTAAGGGGACTTGGATATTCTATACCTAGAAAGCATTACTAGTAGGTCTCATATAGATGATTTTTTTGTTTAAAGCATATTTTAAAGTAGATTCCTCCCTCAATTTAAATCTCTCAGTTAGTTTCATTAGATCAAATCAACAAAAAGATATCAAGCATTATTTTTGTTCGCAAAAACAATACCTGTCAAAAACTACTTTACAGCATATTTTTCTAGGAAGTAATTAGAAAAATTGGCATAATCAAATACAAATTATACTGGAAGCTTTGAAAATTAGTGCCAAAAATAAATTATAACTTGGTCCATAAAGGTTAAATTTGAATACAAGTCCATATAATAGAAATGCAAACACTATCTTAAAAGTTTAACTCCATGTAATCCGATAATAATGAGATAGAAATTCACACTATTAAGATCTAGATAAGTAGATAAATTGATTTTCAGATGTGATTTATCTAGTTGTCAAATTGGATAGTTGGCACAGTACTGAGGGACGAAGATAATACAACGTAGACGAAGTGTAGGTATTAAAATGCTTTCCAAAGAGAAGTGGCAGCAGTAGTAGGAACGAAAATAGTTACATTCTTACCGATCAATTTTCTCGACTTTTTCGAGTTTTGGTAGCTGCCTACTACTAGAACAGTATTCATCATCCAGAATGACCGCAAAGGTACACGCATCATCTTCGACAAATCTGTATTACTAGGTTTGGTTTCTCCACAAAAAGTAAGAACTCAAGTTCATTATTTTGAAGACAGTCATATGAAAGTGACAGATGACAGATAAAGCCTGTATTAGAAGTCAATATAAGGATGAAATTTGCCAAGTTTTAGATCATAGCAGTAAGAACAACTTCCAAATGAAATTAGTAATATTACTAATTTTATTATTTGTTTGCTACATGGGATCATGCATACCCTAAACAAAACCGGCGATAGATCCACAATAGGAGCCACTATACCACAATTGAGCATAAATTTTATAATATCACACATTTTGATATAAAATTTTCCATTCAACAGAAAAGAGAAGCCTAAGCATTATAAGTTATTGAAAGTTATTACAAACATTTAAACAGGGATAGACCCTGAGTAAAAGCAGTGATTGAATCATTTTGATCACTTGCACAGGCATGCTTATTAGCAGAGAACCTTTTCGAAAGACAGCTATGGAAAAATAGAAAACGATTTATTTGTAAATAGTTTTGTATAAAAGTCTAAAGATTCTCTGACATAAAACTGATAGGTACACCTGAGTAGACCACTGAAGGTCCTGAACCCGTAGCGACAGATAATTTACGAAAATAAAAAGAGCACTCGAAATTATTTTTAAAAATACTCTACAATATTGTTCATTTTATAATTTTGTTCCGAGTACTCAAAGGACAATATAATTACAGTAGAAGTACATCACATCTTTTGAAACCTCTTTCTAGCTGCTGGATCAGTAACAAAACGTAAAAGTCGTTGTCTTCTTGGGTCAAATTCCTTCTGAACGCGTGCTTTTTCGACTGCTTTTGCATTTCGCCAGAGATATTGTACAAATAGACGTTTCTTGAAATCTGGATTTGAGTTTCTGTCGTCGTTAACTTTGTCAATCATAGTGACAATACGGTGGAAAGACGTGCATGTCTTCCAAAAACTGTAGAACCGAATAACTTTGTATACATGACAAAGTGGAACTTTGTTATCTCTATGAGATCTGGAACCACTAGTACCAGAAACTGAAGAACGGGGAGTCGATGATGATGAAGCAGTCGCAGTTTGAACCTAAAAGAAAATATTTTTCATAGCTGTCATATTATTAGATAATAGTCATTCAATTTACTTATAAAATGTAGATATAGATCTCAGTTTCACTCATAGGTTAAATAATATAATCGTTAAAGCCTATTTAGATCTTCTACCACAAGATGGGTTCATTGTTATTTTCTTAGAATAAGAGGTAATGATTAAAAAGCAATTAAGTTGTTAGCAGAAACCCGAACAGGTCCATTCTTAACTATTCTATGTTCCGATAACGCCATGAAAAACATTAAGCCATCCTCCGACCAAAGAATTCTAGAAATACACTTAAAATTATTATTTCCATTATATGAATTTAATGAGCAATACGGTAGAGGCGAAATCAAAGAAAAATGTAGCTTCTCCTGGTGTGTTGGAATTATTATTTCCACCTCATTTTAGAAACAAAATATGGATACTCCGATAATGGCTACTGTATCAAAGGTGTTAACTTTTGTAAATCGAATGGATTTTGGGGCAAAGACATGTGGTTTTCTAACTAAGCCTATGCCAACTCGCTAGATCTCTATCCCTTTGGCTTTGTTCTTACTCTGCCTGACAAAGGGCAACGATTCTGTCCATATAATAGTTGATTTAAGTGTTTAAGAAGGTAGTGAAGATGTTTCGTTTGACTACTTATTAGCCCAGAACAGACTGAAGGTCTGTATTCTTGTTGTTACATACAAGAACATATATATGTTTATAATAAATATGCTAATGTATTTGACTTACATATCACTATTTGTTTCTTCCAGATTTATGCTGCCCCTATTTAAATATATACTATATCTAGCACTACCATCGATGTCAATGGTGATGATGATGAAATGCAAGCATTTTTATGAATTATATGAACGAAGATAATAAGGTCTTCTTTTCAAATGATTAACCAACATCGATAGTATAGTTTGCTTTTGCAAAAAAGTTTTATCTAAAATCAGAATACCTTACCCTTTAGGCTCTTGCGACTAAAAATTATAAAAGCACTAAGAAATTTAAATAATCAAATTACTATGAATAAAATATTATCACTAGGTTATATATGCTTTAAGCTTTCAAAGCAACTCAAATCATATCTATACTGGGAATGTCCTCAAATTACTATTAATATACTAAAGTATTTGCATTCTTACTCATTTCCTTAAGTTCCCTCACATTATACACCATAAATATTCGCTCGATATTTAAAAAACCAATTATTGCAAAAGTCGATAATAAAATTCTTTTTTTTTGGTAGAGTGGGAAATTCATCTTAATTTGCCCCTTTTATAAACCATTAAAAAATTATTATAATTGTGCTGTTAACTCTGAACTAGTGTGCATCAAGTAACTAGCAAACAATGTTTTTAGTACTTTACATTCCAATAATATTTTTATATAACTCACATGCATGGTGCCCGTGGCGAGTTTTGCTGCAATAACTTTTCCCTTGGCTGCAATACAGTTTACTCGATGGAATTGTCGGAGGTCCTCCGAGTAGAAGTACTTAGTAGGTCGGGAAGTATGCCTCCACCACTGGTCATCCCCCAAAATATCACCCATTCGGACACGTTCCCCATCCACAACGAAACAGTAATTGTCCTAAAGAAAAAGCAATATGATTGTTTGCTAATTAGTATATAGCATGTTGTTTTCCCAATATATTTATTATTAAAGTGCTCAGATTAAGGTGATAAACCACTAATAGAAAACCATATTATTTATCGATGAATTGGTAGCACTGTATAACGAAAACAAACAGTATTTCTTTTGTAAAAGGAAACCCAAATTGACCTTTCAGTAAGAGAAAAAGTCTGCCAAATGTTTCATCAAATAAAATAATGTAATGAGACTTCATAGGTTTAAATAGCGATAATACCATTACTAGTCATTATTTACCACTAAATAACGATAATCTCATGGAAAAAAAATGCATCAATAGCAACTTTTTTTCACTGTAGGAAATTAATGGTCGCGATGAAGGAACAATGGGCTATAATCGATGCTTTATTAGCTTTATACGTTTTATTAAGGATGATGTTTTCTCTTAAAAATATTTGTCGTATAGATTGAAGTGAAGACGAGTCTTTCAACAATAGATAATTAGTGATATTCAATAATCTTTTTATTTTTAGACCCCAGTTAAGTCGAAGTTCAAGATCGAAACTCCTATCCTACAACAATTATATAAACATGTTTTGTATTTTAAATACTATAATTTAAAGTGAAATACTAACAATTTAAGTACGAAACTTCAAACTTGAAATACATAAAACTAACTTCAACCATAGTAGGTGGAATAGCTCCCGTAAGCATACTAGACGGGGCTGACATGAGGTTTGCTAGAGCAGCTTCAGTTTGAACGGTATCATGATGTACCGAATGCACAGGAAGATCCTAAGTTTGACCATTTAATTATTGTTTTTTTTACTATACTAACAGTTCAATTTAAAAAATTATTCAAAATCAAAATAAACGTAAGTGTATTTTAGACGCAGATGATAAAATTTTAAGTAAATAACTAACTGCACCTGATGAAAAATAACGGGATCCTCTGTGTTTAGAAGTGTTTCAGCTGACATTCCTGAATCGACTAACTCGAAAGCTCCAAGATCAAGATCAAATCCACTAGCAGTTTCATCTTCAGAAGAACTTTCAGCAGCCAAAGGACTAAACTTGGTCAAGTTATTCCCCATTCCTTCACACTTATATCTTCGTGATTTTAAACAAAAAAGAAACATCGAACGTTTAAAATGAATGAGAAATTAGCTATACATTAAAAATCGGCTCATTCACAAACACTAGCGCCAGAACATGTTAGTTAGTTAGTAATAATTAGAGAAAGAGTGAATAAACAAAAAGAACAACATCACTATCTCAACCACTATACAAAAATACTCAAAAAAAAATTAAATACTGACAAAAAAAGTGCTGTGCAAACAAGAAAAAAGATTGTCTCCATATAAAATTAAGCTTCACGAATAGTGATGCGAAATAAAGCATTTGCAAGTGTAAAAGAAAATCACATCACAAATCACCAACCACCGTATTCTTGAAAAGAAAAATGTTACGGTGAGTGCATCAGTCAGTCCACAGTGCCCATTCAAAAATGCTTGGCAAGCTGATTATAATCGAGTGTTGGTAAATATGCATGAAGTGTAGTTTCTAAGATAGTTAGTGTTGAAAAAAAAATTGTCACATGAAAGCATATGCTTGAAATCACTAAGAGACGAAACAATGCAAAGCCTCACTACAAGCCAAATGACTGCTTCAACTATCGTTGACTTCTCAAAATAAGTCCGAAAAATACAGTAAAAATCCGTTGTTATTAACTTTAAAGTTAGTACAAAATTATAAAACAACCTCATCACAAAGCTGGAGATGAAAAAGTATTAATATAAAAATTATAAACCTGATAATTTCCTCATGTTCTCCACTATCCTCGCATTCTTCGGTCATGACTTCAAATTCTGGCTCGACATTGATTTTGATTGGTGTCACTACCTTTGGAGGAGTGAATGATGTAGAGGGCTCCGTTATAGGCGGCGAAAGTGATGGAGATGGTATTTGTAAGGGAGAAAACAAAACATGTGGTTGTTCAGGGATTGAATCTCGTAAAGAGGACTCCATTGTTGTCGGAGTTACAACAGTTGAAGGTGTTGGTGCCTTCGGAGCTTGTACTGGCGAAGACATCCTTGGCGTTGAAGGAGTCGATTCCATCACTCTTCAAACCATCAAATAAGCGTGCTGGTAGAACCCAAAAACCAAAATTTTGAAGAGAAAAAATTGGAATAGTGCTCAACATGCAAGGCTCGTGATGTAAAACATAAATGAAGTAAATGGATGACTTAATCTTCCCAACTCATTTTCCTCACTAAAATTCCCAGTTAATGCTTATTAATGTGCTTACTTGATTTCACTTCGTAGTATAAGATATAAGACAATGAGAAATTAAAGGATGGGAAGAATTAAGTTTAAAAAAAGAAAAGGCCTAAAAGATACTCAAAATAACATTAAAAACTAAACAGAATTACGCTTTTGATAAAACCTTGATCCGTTAAAATGTTAGCTATAAACTATGTTGATTTATTTCTAATTTTTATGTTTTATTAAGTGTAGAAACTATTTTTTTAATCTGATATTAAAACCTGCACTTAAAATTAAATTTTATGGTATTCTACCTCAGAGAATACAACATGTAATTCCTTACAGTACACAATGCAGGCTAAATGTGCTGAGGTATTTGCACATTTCTAAAAAAAAATAATAAGATAACTGAAAATAACGTACCCTTCATAGGGCTTATTGTAGTCCTCCAGCATCCGTATATAGGAGTCCCAATCTTCCATGCAGGCCAAACCGATTGGCTATAAAAAGAAGAATCATAAATAGTATTATTCTGTACATCATGTGTTCTAAATCCATTTAGATTCAGAAACTGTTGCTAAATCAAAACAGTCAATCGAGCTTAGTTGAAAACTGGCATGCGAATTAAATTAATAGTTGGTGTTCATTGTGTAGCACAGCAAAGATAAAAACCACAAAGCAAAATTAAATTTCCGCACATTCAATAAAAAAAAAATCCAATCACAACATGATTATTTCTAAAATACACAGCATTTTTTAAAACCTACATTTCTACAATATATAATATGAAGCTAAAGAGATGCTTAACATTATCCCGGCAAGTGGATGGGAAGGAATAGAAGAAAGAGTATAACTAAAATACTTTTTTCCACGCTACTAATGTTTTTTTCCTTTGATTAAAGAGCACAAAGAGTCGAAATACACGGACAAAAGCAATAACAGCATTATGCTTAAAAAATAAGAGAAGATATTAACTTCACCATTTAGTCAACTAACAAATGCTTCTCATATCTAAACAGTGCGCTAACTTCATAGTTCTGATGAGGCTTACAAAAAGGGAGTATTTAAATGATCGTAGTCAAATTACAGCTGAAAAATTTTTAAGGGATAATGTTTAGTTTTTCCGCACCTATTTAGAAAAATGATTGGATTGTAAAATTAAGGAAATAACACAGAATGTAAATTGACGAGCTGAACTTATATTTATGGACCTATAGACACACACGCACACACTTACATTCCGGGGGCTTACAAGCACAACTGAAGCATTTGAATCCGTCGATTTGCTATTATTCCTCACATGAGCAAATAGTTTTGGTAGATCACTTCGTACAAGCTTCATAATCTTGGTCCTTGGGCTCACATTTAGCCAGTCCACATCATGTAGTGGGTCATTTAGTCGTGCTAAACGCTCCTTTTTTTTCCTCTTCAACAGTGGTTCTGGTCCTTCATCTTTCATTTCTATGGTACTCGTTCGCCTTTCCGGGATTGGATACAGAGATGGGTTAAACCTTGTAGATAGTCGGGACCTTGAGGAATTTGGAGGTGATTCCTCCAAAGAAAGCTTGGGTATTCCAGAATGCTCTCGAATTTCGTCTGGAGATTTGACAGAAGGATAGTGAAATTTATCAGACAAAGGCTCGCATGCTGGAGCTAGATTGGACTGGCGAGGGGACTGAAAGCGAAGAGCACATGCCAAGCGATCGTACAGGTCACACTGAGCGGCTAGCTTGGAAAGCATGAACGGTTCCGAGATTCGAAAAGACTCCGGAGGCAAGAGAAGGGGATCGTGCTGAGTGGAGAAGCGGGGTACTTGTTGTTGTAGAGAGAGTTTTCTTACAGATTGTGAAAGAGAAGAGAAGTCAAATGCATCGGATGGACATGAACGTATCCGACGAGAACGTCGAGCAGAAAGCGCTGAAATAAATGGAATTGAACATGAATGTCTTCCACTATGATTATTTACACACTAATGCAAAATTTATGATAAATTTGATTAAAATTCATAATGTTAACTATGATTAAAATCACCTATTCCATAATAGTCGGGACTTGGCAACGGAAACTCGAATTCAAACGAGGTAAGCGATGGATTAGGCGAACAGAAATTGTCCCAATATTCCTATAAAATATTTAATTGTAATAATATAATATGATCTAAATGCTTGTAAATTACCTGTCTGATATGAACAGAAGGTTCTGTTGATAGGGAACAGTGCTCAGAAAGAGACGGACCCGACTCGTCCCAAGAAGCACCGCGAGACCGGTAGCGAGAGAACATCCTAATAGAACTTTCCTTATGACAATATCACTAACTTTTAGATGTATTTGTTCATATGTATTAGGTTTATACAGAGGTTTTAGCGCTCTATTCCAGCATTCTCGTCTAATTTTTCAAAACTCCCACAGCTTCCCGCCTTATCACCTATTTATGG
>JAJAVP010000309.1:51116-77515 GCA_020740425.3 Heterorhabditis indica
GCAAGACCAAACATCCGTGCCAAAGAAGTTGTTTTGCGCATCCAGTGGGATATGAAGGGCGTGCCATTTTACGAGCTCCTCCAACCGAGTGAAACAGTTACTGCCGAATACTACCGTCGTCAACTAATTAATTTGCCGACCTAATAGAATAGAAAAGACCATTTAATGGACAAGAAAGTAGGAAGGTAATTTTGCTGCATGACAACGCTAAGCCGCATGTTGCTTTAAGTACTCAGCAAACCATTCTGAACTCGGGCTGGGAAGCTCTTCCGCTTGTGGCTTATTCTCCCGACTTGGCGCCTTTGGATTACCATTTATTCCGGTCGATGCAGAACTGTTTAGTTGGACAGCGTTTTCGAGATGTGGCCGACGTACGAAAATGCGTCTATGAATTGCCTCCAAGCCGAGGTTGTTCTTTCACGAAGGCATTCGAAATTTACCCGAGAGATGACAGAGGGTCATAGAAAGCGAGGGAAAATATTTCGATGATTGAATTGTATTTTATAGTATTGGAATAAATTAGAAGTTTAGAAAACAACAGTTAAGACTCTTGGATAGACCTAATAAAAGAGCATCATTTATAAAGTTAATACCTACAATCAATAAAAGTAATTGAGTGGGCATCAATTAATTAAAAGTATAATTTTGACCAACGATTGAAAACTGATATACTTATCACTGAAAACAACTGTAAACATTGATTAAAATGTCACTCACATTGACCTAGCAGAGGCCGATGAGTTGCTATATAAACTCGGAGGATGATAACTGAAATAATAGCAGTACATTAGTTGAAACGTCAACTTTCAACTTCTTATTACTACTGTATTTCTATTCTCAGAATTGACAACTTCATGTGATTCATAAAATACGGAGATATGATACTACTCTCTCAACTGGTTAAATAAATAACTAATTTCATAATTAGTGGAATCCAATGTTTGCTTAAATTCCATTCCTTTTGTAAATAATTATGAGCAAGGATTTTTTATTAGTAATGAATTACATTTGTGAAAAAGTAAGCCGATACTTGAAAAATGTACCTCAATACATCTGTTAAACCCCATTCGAACGGCAACATTTAGTGCAAAAGAGTAGAAAAAATTGCTAGTAGTCTTTGATTGCGAAGTATTTTAAGAGCAATTGAGTTTTTCTATTTGCTATTCAGTTTGTTTTTTAATATCAACGTGAAGCTGACATTTTCTTTGAGAAACATTGCTAATTGCCTAGTTGATTTTAAAAAAACGCAGAAACTAAATCAATAGATTCTGTTAAAAGCATTACGAAATAAGCAAACTCTTTATTATGAAACAAAAGCACTCACCTCCTAATAGAAAGAACATTAGGTGAAGGCACTTTCTCAGCGAGAGAATAATCATAACAATAACGGCTGCCAACCATAGCGTCATCAATTTGCCATCTAATAATCAAAAATAATAAACTATGAAATATAGCTTTATACTATCTCCATAAGGAATAATTTATTAAAAACAAACTCTATATGACTTGAGCATTTCTCTTCTTCGTATTTCTCTTCAATAACTACAGCTTCGGGACTGAAAATTTCAAAACGGAAATAAAGAAAAAATTCCACGAGGCTTAAACATGAAGCATAAAGACTATGAGAGTTTCGAATTTAAAAATAATATAATCAACTAACATCTGGCCTTGTATTTGTTGTATGTACATTTGTAAAATTTCCTCTCCCTGTCCCATTGCTAATCTCCTTTCTATCATTCGTTTCCTCTTTAATAGATGGAGTAGGTCAGTACCTCGGAACTAAAATTACACCCTCATTTCATTTAGCGTTATAAGTGTTTATGCCTTTATTCTTTTCTCTTGACTAACAATACTGTTTAGTTTGAGAAACTAATTATTTATCAAAAACACTCACCTTCCTTCCGAAGTAATGGATCTTCTGAATGTACTGTATGCCTACCAAATCAATACACATAGTTGTTACAGCCAAGCCTACACCCAAATATGCTAGCATGAGAACAATGTAACTGAAAATACAAGTAATTTGTTTGAAGGCTTAGACAGAAACATACTTCGGGGTTGCAAACTATTTCTACTATAAATCTTATTATCACTGCATTGCTATACTTATAAATCTTTAAATTGTGTAAATACATGAAAAAATTTAATTGAACAATTAAAATATAGACTATACATAGATGATCAATCAAGGCTAAATCGCTGGCCCGTTAGTATTCTGAATTTTAATCCAAAGTAACTCACTCATGGTTTTCAGGAACAATGTCACCAAAGCCAATTGTGGTGAGAGAAATAAATGCTATAAAATATATAATTATTTCCTGTGAATATACGGAATTAAAAAAAATGTTTAGTTTACTGTAATGATAGTTAAAATCTCTGAAATATTATCAATCATAATTTTAACACTTAATCAACTAATTTATGAGTAATATTTTAGTCAAAATTCTCAAATTAAATAGAAATAAATTAGTTGCTGATTACTCAAGATTCAGTTGTATAATACTTATATAATTAAATACATTTAAATTACTATTAAAAAAAAATATTTCTCACAGTAGTAGAATGCATCCATATAAGTCCATCCTTCTAGAAAGGAAAATAGTATCCCACCAAACGCAATGTAGAGCTATAAAATATCATTAACGAACGGTATTAATAACTTCATATTTGATGAATAGCCTTAGGAATCTAAGAATAGTTGAAGTACTTCTAAACTAACCAAAAGAATAGTAAAAACCATTAGAACAGGCACTTCAGTCTTATCCATGACAAGGTCTTCCCAGTCAAGTGTAGAACGAGAATTAGAGTCATACTGCTCTTCAGGATCAGAAAAATTACCTAAAGCAATATTATACAGAATTAAATTGCCATAAACTTTAGCGAAATTTAGTAGATGCCCATTAATAACATCCAGTATATAAAAATAGCTATGAGACCTTAAATAATTAAGTACCTTTATTGATTCCTCTAAAATGTCGCCATCGATTTCTTAAAAGTACCCGTCCCTTCTTCATTTGCTTATATAACCAAATAGTGCATTCAGATAGAAATTTTCCAAGATCTAAAACACTTGTTTTACATAAAACTTTTCCACGTAGAACTGGAGTTAGGGAATATCAGTTTTAAATACTTATGATTAACATTCACATAGAAAATTAGTATGTGGTATTAGAGTCGTCTTACCGATATTTTCTAAGCTATCACTACAAATCATGCGTGCAATTTATCTATGGTTTACTAGCACAAGCCTTAAAAAACACTAACATATGCATATTATAAATTTTAAAACAGCTAAACGGTGGTGAAAAACTATAGATGAAAAGATTTAAAGAACCAAACACCAACCTCCAATAGTGATAATTGCTAGTGGAGCTCCAAACAAAGCAAACACGACGCAGGCGATTCGACCCGATGAAGTAGCTGGTACGATATTACCGTAGCCTAAAAGGTTATTAACTAGAATTTTTAAATATTTCTGGCGGGAAATCATAGCATAGTATTTAAAAATGCTGCTGCTTTCTACTAAAGAAAACCGTTAAACCTGGTGGAAAAGCAAGAAACACAATGGAGAAGAAATATGACCCATGGATGTATTATGTAAGGGTATGTAAAAAGAAACACAAATTTGCATAATACCTATATTCAAATAATTAAAGGATAAATAGGCGCATTTGTTCAATGTTTGATGTTAAATTTTGCCAATTTTATGGAATTAGTAAGAACGAATTAGAAAACCATAGTCTCTTTAAATTATACCAAAAACTACTCTTCCTTTTCATGAATTCATTATTTCCCACTATATGGATTTCCCTTACTATCAATGCTATCCCATTCTACTCAAACCAATGTTCCCAGACTTTGTTTTTATGGGCAACAAACGCAATTACCTACCATGAACTCCAATATGAACCTCGGAATTAGATCATGTGGGGTTGCATGGTAAAATGGAAATAAGATGGCAGAAACATGTGTGTATAGAAATAAGGTGAATAATGTGACAGTGGAAGATGAAACAAGGTAAATACGGTTATGAGTGATAAGAGATAAATGATAAATGGTGAGGAAAGCAATAAAATGGAATGATATAACCAGAGAGGAATATATAATCTCTATGGTTTCATACTGTACGTAAGCATGCTAGAAAAACGCGACATATGGTATGTATTATGAGCCGATTACTATATGCGTTAGCTATACGTAAGTTTAATTCTAAAATGACAAAGCGTTTTACTCTTATTAGCAATAATAATGAGTTCATTAATTAGCATCTAGATCAAACATTAATAGCTGTGATAAATTAAAGATACCTATAGTAGCCATGGTAGTTGCGGCAAAGAATAAAGCACTACTGGCCGTCCACATCTTTTCTCCTTTGTCCCCACGTGATTTTGTATTCCTGTAAATGAGGAATTAAATATACGAGTCACATCGACATCACTATTAAGAAATACTACTCATGGGAAAATAAGGTGACTTTTCATATTGTTTTTATTATATACCTATGTCTCTTTGTTCTGTCAGAATCATCCTTCTCTTCAGAGGAGTCAAGTTTCGTAATCCGAACATCTCCGTATCTGAAACTATTTTGGATTAACTTACTTGATTTAATTTTTGATTCCAAAGTTGAATTACTTATAGATAAAAGTGCAAAAACAATCCCCACGTGCATAGAACGTTGATAGCTCCTTAACATGTTACTGTATTATGTATTAGCCTGATATCTATAGAACACTAATTAAATTAAATTCAAGTACTATATCCGTTATATCAACCTAAACGGGTGGCATTTTTTAAGCTTTATATGAATATTTATAACAAATTGCGATTTTATTACTGATTTTTAATAGTTCGCAATAATTCTGAAAATCAAATCCCTTCGCTTCTGGCTAAACTGTAAACTCCTGGTTATTATCGGTCTCATGTCTAAGAATCCACTTCTCTGATATTCTGCGATTTATGTAAAAATAGGTGAGGATGTCGAATGTTCCTATATCAAAACATATTCACAGTACCCTCAATCAAATGCAATTCTAATTTAGTCAGGGAAGGAATTCATGATACCACATTTGAGCCTACTTTACAGTCCTTATGGGTTAACTAAGATTACTCTTCATAATCATACGCTGTCTATTTGAGCCTATAACAAATTTGGTTCTACTGCAGAACGTTCATATAGATTGATATCTTTCATACCACTTGACTGAGAATATTAACAGCATGTTAGAAACGAAGCTCTTGATTTATAAACTGCATTTTCTCAGAATATTGAGACGATTGTCTTATGTTCAATGTCATGTCAATTGTTTTTCGCAGCCTATCGTCACTTTTCTTCTAATATACACAGCTGCATAAATAGTGTATTGCTAGAATTTTTAATTACCTTCTTAAACTGCGAAAATACCACTTTCTCAGCAGTTCAATCGCATAATAGTCCCATAGATATAAAAATTCTACTAAATATTGATGAATAATTGTTGTACATAGGCTTATAATGTTGACAGGTTCTAAATTTCATTATTTACGCAGCATGTTACTGCATCTTTGTTACACATTATAAATACATACTAAATAAATGTACATTATATGCAACTAAAGGAAACAGAATTGGTGTAAAATCCAGGAACATGCCATATAGGATCTGGTTAGTAGATAGTTCTTGAGGCATGCAAAAAAGTATTCAGCAATAAAAATAGTATTATTGGAAGGAATAATACCTGACGTATTGTTCTTTAAAGGCTTTATATATCTTGTCATTGAATCTGTATAGTTCTTCTTCAACGCTGTTCTTCCATTGCCTTTTGGTACCTTGTCCTAAATAAATCCACTCTAAATGTTTTTTTTAGTAGATGTTATGAATTTAAAAGTACGAGCTCATTATCTAACCTTCTCGAATCATTCCTATCAAACGTTCTCTCATGTCTCCTATCAGACCTTTTCCAACAGCTTTTAACTAGAATTGTTACAAATTAGTTTTCGAAATGTATACACACTAGTTTAAAAGAGCTCGAATTTTAGTGAGTAACGTACCCTATCCTCGTTTGGTGACTCTAAGCGATAGAATATATACGCTCCAATAACTGCATACAAACAAACCACAGCCACAAGAGCGACATGGGGGAAGATGAGTTTAACGTACTGGAAAAGTTTTTTATGCCCCCAGTTTCTACCTTTAGTTTACTGTACAAGACTGTATAAAGCAACTCCTTCTACTAAGCGAAAGTATACAGTTCTCTTAAATGCTCCTCAAATTCCGTTACGACGGTTCGCTTACTTCCTATGATAAAACTTCAAAACGACCCTCCTCTAAATATGTTAAATCTGGTTCTTCATTGTTTTCTACTTTGTAGTGATAAGTACTTTCTCTTTTTTTCACAGTTAAACCTTATTCATTTCATTTTTTTCCACCTTTTTGATTCTACTGGGTGTGTCGACGATTACGGGCTGTGCACTGGTTTCTAGCAGGCCCTCTATCTCTTTGAATTGGTCCTCCATCAGCTCGTTAGTCGCGAGACGTGCATTGGTTCGCGACGCGAATCTGTCGCGCGACCTCCGTCACTTACAGGTCCAGAAGTCGCCGTATCGCTGTCGTAAATCGTCAGACCTTTTATTAGGGGAACTCTGGAAAAAAATCAGTACTATGTAATTACCAAGTACTGGTCAATTATAGATACTCCCATTGGACTTACAAATAATGTCTTTTGAACTACAGTTAATTAATCACTTATCAATAGATATTTGTTATTTATTCAACTGAATATGCTCCTGATAATTTATTTTATTAATACCACTTTAACAGCAATTTATTTTTATTCATTAAGCCATAATGTTATTAAAAAAATAAGAGTAGAATTAACTACAATATTCAAGAGATACACTGGATAATGATTCAAAAATTAATTTTTGATTGTGAATACAACTTCTACCTATTTTATAAGCTATTTATTTGCATCAGTAGCGCTAAAGACTGTTTCTAATTTTAACAAGCTTCTTATATTCATATTTATGAGAACAATAGTTCTACACTAGTATAATATTGATTGTTTATTTTGTCTTTGATATAGGCCAGTGGCATTGGGTTAATAGTACTAAGAGATGTATTTCTGTTGTTATGAAGCGCTTATGAATGTCCAGATTCCAAAGAAAGTACGCACCTGTGCGTTTTACTACGGGTCAGGCTTCACTAATCGTCGTCGGTTGCTTTCGAGCATCAATTGTTGTAGCCGGCCGAGTGTGTCTCTGAAATAGGAAAATTGCCAATCTGCGCACCTGCGGGTGAACATATCGATTATTACGTCATTGTGGAAGTATATCCGAAATTTCTGACTCACTAGTAGCCAAAATGCTATAGAAAATAATTAGCTATGAAGAGGTGTAATAAAACCACACATAATCAAAAACAGAAAGTTCGAAATGACTAGATCAATAAAAACCATCGAATTACTTATGCATTAAAGAAAACAACATATGCATTTAAGAGGTTAGCATCGTAACTTCTTTAAGAAATAGAAAACTGAATAAAATACATATTAAAGATTTCATTAACGACTGATGAAGAAACAGTACAATATGATGATGGTTAAACGTGGTAATGGATATTCAAAATAACTTATAAAGGGATTTATAAAATGAAGGAAATAATTTGGGAACTTATTAATCTATGAAAATTAACAATATAGGAAATATTACTCAATATTCTGCCCGTTAAAGCGTATAAGTGGTTTTTAATAAATATTAACTCATTTATTCAATCCTAATGTTTTTCTAGTATTGAAAGCTATACATTTAGAATAATTGAAAATAAGAAAAAAAATTTAAAACGCCAGCAGAACGAATAACGGATCAACTTTTAAATACGAAAGAGGAGTGATCGGCTATTTTAGTAGAGAGGTGATCAAAATTAAGACAAGCCCTGTTATTATCTAAGAGAACAGTTTAAATTTTATGATTATTATTACTATTAGGAAATGAGTTATACTAATGTCCAGAACATTTTTTACAGAGCAGTAGTACTATGCAAGATACAGGTATGCTTTATTTCCTCTCATTAGATTTACTCGCATTTTTTCACACGTTCATCTTTTAAAAGAGGCTTAAAAGTGATTGCATTTTCTTTTAATGAATCCTTGCCTTTATCGATATCTGTTATTGAGTCATAATGAATCTGAGAATAATTAAGTGGTGAAGAGGGAGGAGAGAGTAAATTATGTGATACTGAGTGTGGTTAACAGAAAGATATATATTTGAAATTGAGAACCAAATAAAGAAGAAATGCTGTTGTAGTTTTTCATAGGATTTGCAGGACTCCGATTGATTGAGTAGACATAAGTGACGATTAAGTGGTTTACCGGAAAACAAACGAGAAAATTGCACTGAGTTGGCCTGAGAACAAGCAACGAATTGGGAATTGGTAGAGGAGACCAAAGCAGAAAATTGAGAGATAAATATCTCGGAAAAGATATCTAAAATCATATGAGCAATAAGATAATGCATAATTTTTAAGCAATAAGGAATTAAAGTTATATTAAAGAAAAGGCATAAACTGAAATTTTCAGCACGTATTAAAGATATATTCCATGATAAGGCTTGAAGTCGGCAACACTACTCTTTACAAAATTATAAAATAAAAATACAAAAGTGCTTGGTTGTTTATTTTCATGATATCATAAACTATTTAGTCCAGAGTTGCCTGAATTAATAACTGTTACTGTCAATTCTGCTAATTCAACTCTTGCGATTTTTGTCTGTGAGTCTGGCTGGAGGCGTGTTTACGCAAATGGAAGCTTTGACACCGTTGAAATCGAACCACAATGCTCAGAGAAGTTGGTGTGCCAAAAATGATATTTTTTAAAGTCTCAAGTGAGAAGACTATAATTTAGATATAACTGATATATAGAGTAAACTGTTATTCACAGAGTAGTTACGAATAATATAACACTTAAAAGCGGTGTAATATCATATAGTTTGATGGGAATTAAGTAGTCTAAATCATATATTTGTACAAACTCCACGAAGCATCTTCGACTATTTTGAAGTATCAGTTAATGGTTTCTGTTTACATTTACATGTTAACTAGTAACGGCACAATTTTCTACTAGTTAAGTGATGCGTGCATAAAGTTATCGAAAGGTATAGTGCAGCCAAATAAGCAAACATTTTGGAACTGCGCAGATGTACTTTAACATAGTTATTAAGATCACATTTAGAAAATATGATGTACGAAAATCATTTATCAAGTGTAATTATATTAAAATATAATACGAGAACCTTAATAAATGACTAGCAATGGAGAATAGGGAGAAACCATTGGCAGAAAGGAAATCAAAATCTCACGAGTTTGTAAAAGGTAGAACGGGAATATAAAAGAGAAGAAAGCCACTAGAAGATACTTGAGCGTCTAGAGACTCGCGACCCATGTCCACCGAGTATGTATGGCATTCATTTCGATGAAACTCGCTATAGTGAGGTTTACGAGCGGGCGCGCCCGCCAGAATGTTGGGCCCAATTAGAATGGCCGACCGCTATTCAGGGCTGAGGTAGTGGAGCGAGCGGTCAAACCATGGCTATGTCCAAAGTGTCTAGTCAAAAATACACAAAATCAGTATATAAAAACAAGGATTTTGTCTCACAGTCAATTATGCTTCATTATCTCATGCCACTTCACCCATTTTGTCTTCTTGCATGTGCTCAAGTAATGCTCAAGTAATGCTCATGGGAACTCAATGACTTCATTAGTTTTACAAGGTTCTGGTAGATTTTGCTTTATTACCCATTAGTTAATTAGTTTTAAAATAAAGAATGTCTTAGTGGAAGTTTAATACTTACCTATAATACTTAAATACTTGATATCACTAGTTTTTAATTTAAAGGGGAAATTATTTTTCCGAATAAGGGCCCTATAAGGTAGAAAGTATTCTAACAAACTGAATGTTGTACTTTAAGCTCAAATAAATTCTCTATTATAATTTTCTCAAAAACAATTTATTTGGAAAAGAATAAACAACAGATAGGAAAAGCCTCTAAACCCTAAAATTATAGAAACGCAGTATAAAATGTATACTACCTTTTGAGAAATTGACTCGTTTTTACTTTTCAAATAATTATAAATAATCAATAACAATGAAATGTGGATATTATGGCATTTGGACTTCGTGTTTGCTTACTTTACATAAAATGAAAAATTACCTATAAATAAAAGTCAAATGATTGAAAATACCACAAGTATCACAGCAGAGGAATAGAAACCTGCTAAAAAACAGGCAGTGGAGAAATAAGAGTAATACGAAGCCAGTAAAATGAGAAATGTTTTTTTCTATGAATTGACTTGTATGGCATATAATTTATGGGTAATATTGTCTTGATGATGCCGCAATTACTAATATGGATTTTATGAAAGTGCTGTCTGAGTTCACCCAGACAAAGCATAAAATATAAATTAGAACGCAGAGCTGAACTGAATAACTTATCCAATTCCTTGAAACAATGAGATTTAGCAGCATGCAGAAAATGTAATGTATATAATAATTTTGGTTCTCCGCTTCAAATTAACACTAACAAATCTGTGGTGCTACTCATCAAATTACTTATATTATAAAAGTGCATAGAAATTCTTAATTTCAACTCAAGATTTCACAAGAAACTATTACACCTAGGGATAATAATAAATACATATCCTTTCATTCCGATATATCTACAATTTTAAAGAGTAAATGGTTCTGTTACTCAGTATTAACTATATCCGAGATCATTTAAATTATATCTATAAGGATCAAGAGAGGTACTACTTTATTGTACTTTAAGTCACACTTGCAAAAAGAAGCTATAGATGTACATTATTCGTGATGATACTGATGCATTAACATTTACAATAGTTCTAAAAAAATAATTTAAGTGGATGACTGAGAAGTTTAGGAGAAGAAATTTGTTTGCGTATTGATGAAAACGTCTAGCCACAAGAACAATATTGTATTCAAATATACAACTGTAGTTTTCTCTATCTTATATATAATTCTATGAGTGGAGTGAAGAGCAAAGCTAGAAGTAACCACATTAGCCACATTGCAATGGAAGATGGCAAAACAAATCAGGACGAATGGATTGAGAATGGTTGTGAATATAATGTATAAGAAAATATAATTCATCAATAAACGCGAAATCTAGAAATGCTTATGGACAGAAACTAGCTAAGCTTTGTAAACATAAATGATTTAATAAACATTGAAAAAGGTAGCCAGTTGGCCTGAAAATTTCTATTTTCTAAAAACAAATATTTTTTAAAATTAGATGTAATAGTGTACATGTGACCACATATTAAATATAGATGTAGAAAATGTACTAACTCAAAAATACAGTATAGAACAGGTTACTTAAATGCAGAAAATGTTTTAATTGTAAATGTTGAGTGAAAACTTAAACAATAAACACCCTCACATAAAATAAGTACATACTGCGGGGTAAAGTATTAGACAATTAGCTTGATAGAAACTGAAAATAGATGTAATTTTCCAGTTCAGCGAAGTTTCTCTCTAATGATACAAAAAAAAAATCCTCAGAATTAATTGTATTCTAGTACATTGTTCTTAAAACAGAATTGTAATGCCTCGTTCAATGTTTGCTACACGCTAATCAAATATGGTGAAACCTCCAGAAATGGCTGAACTATAATGAAAGCGACCTCCCTCGAAGCGAACGCCCGCGCAGACATATTCTAGGACTGCTGAATTATGGCTAGAAGAGAGAAGAATGGTGTATAAGAAGCTAAAGCTATACGTCGGACGCACGTCCACATTCATCACGATGTGATGGACGGACAGCCAGTGCAGAGATTAGTAGAGACAAAGCCAGATGGACCCGCAGGAATTTCAAAAATTTGATAATATGGATACATATTTTAAAAATAATATCAAATTAATCTCTAGTGTTTCAATTCAAATTAGA
Organism: Heterorhabditis indica; assembly: GCA_020740425.3. Taxonomy (NCBI): domain Eukaryota; kingdom Metazoa; phylum Nematoda; class Chromadorea; order Rhabditida; family Heterorhabditidae; genus Heterorhabditis; species Heterorhabditis indica. Next base: position 63,051 of record JAJAVP010000309.1, read on the forward strand.
CAATCATTGACTTCTCCTTGAAATAGTGGCAGCATTGATACATTGTTGGATCGATGGAATGTAGTACCGACTAAAAGCAAAGCAAAAATAACAGCCGTTTTTTCAAGGCAGTATGTGATTGATATAAGTAATTCATTGTTTTGTCATGCCCAATGAGGAGCGAGATGACGTTCAACGTTATGTATATCTTCTGGATATTTGTTTGCATCTTTTCACTACATACATGCCAAATCTTGCGTTGGTCCCTAAAGTTTTTAGTTATGCATGAAAGTTTTTATGTTACTTTGATCTGTTTTGTGACAGGCCTTCCTTAGTTACGCCTTATGGTTAAAACGTAATTGTAACTCAAACATATAATACAAAAGTACAAAGAAATATCTATTAAGTAGTCCTAACTCATTAACCACCCTGAAATGTTCGTTGAATGCACTAGCCATCCTAGCTATCAGTTGAAAATAACTAATGTTTATGTTATAATCGAGAATAGAATCCTAAGGAGTCTTTTCAACTGAAGTATGAAATTTCACTTAACGGAATGAAAAAAAAAACATCAGGATAAAGAAATAGTTACCGTGCTGTTTAATAAATATTTACAGCATTCGAAAAATTCTTTAGTATTCTAGTGTTGGAATTCGGTGCCACATTTTTGACATGTAAATACTATACATCAGCTTATAAGAGTATTTCTTATATAATGTCTACCAAGGATTGGGAAACAAAAAGCAAATTTCTCAGTGATATAAAATAACAGTTATGATTATGCGCCTGATGTTAAAATATCTTTGACAATGTTCCTTCAAAATATCAGCCAATTGGTACCTAGTTTACTGTTTTTAAATGGAAGGGATAGGTATAAATTAACTTGAAAAGTTTAGCATATTATGAATGGAGTTCCATTATAAGGCGCGAGATTTTCACTTTTGAGAAACGAAGTAATCAAACGATGGATTTAATTTTCTACGTTTTAAACAACAGGTCCTGTTGTTTGGGAGGGTCGATAAAATGGGATGTGAAATTCGATGTTTTACTTAGAAAGATGCTGCCGTCTAAATGATGTAGTATAAAATTAACGTGGGAATAGGCACATTCCGACCTCTTTCGCTACTTTTAAGTATTTGAAATGAGCACAATTGAGCGGAGAATAAAATTTCGCATACAGAGAAAACAGACGATTGGTAGAAGATGAGAATCCATTAGTGGGGAATTGTTAGTTATACACTCAAGAAATAAAAACTATTATATGATTATATAATTTTCACACATTTGCAATACTAAATTGTACAAAATCATTTACGGATAACTGAAGAATTACAAAAAATCATGGTGCATGGTCTGAAGTTCTTATGTGAATTTATGCAAGAAGAAAATGTTTGAAGACAAATAATAACTTCCATTATTTCAGATACAGAAAATGATAAGCCTATGTAATTATAACGTATTTATAATGAATTAATAGAGTGCATATCGTTCCTAAAAATGGAACGCTGATTCTATTTAAACCTAGGTGAATCTTATAAGGTCATAATTTTAATTAAGTTATGAGTGAAATATGACACATGAAAGAGAGAATGAATCATTAGAAAATAAACAGAAGTGTAAAACGTCCATTTGTCGCTTAAAGCAATATTCAATACGGCGTAAGCAAACTCAGTGACTAGTAAAAACCTTAACATGCGAAATAGCTAAAAATGTATATAAGGTATAACACAAAATTCTCCGAATTTAATTATAAAACGTGCTACTCGGTAAGTCATATTTTAAGAAGAGAGAAAATTACGAGGATTAAGGAGTAGGTCAATGAAGTCACCCATATCATAAAATGCAGAAAAGTGTTTGCTAAAAAAAAGAGGATCACAACTCCTAGATGTAAATACATGTGTGGACGGAAATGTGAGATGATAGGTGCTGGGCCTATATATTTCGAATGCATAGCTGGCAGTCATTGATCCAAACAACACATGAGTGAATGGCTCAAGACCGAAACGGAGGTCAAATACATACCACAGAATAAGATTAAATTATGTGGTATAATTGCATGGTTAATACATATTTCTAGACTGCATTTGACTTAAGCATGAATAAATAACAGAAAGTAAGCTTTCCAATTCAGTCAAAAAAAACCTTGGAGTAATTAGATACTAATAAATAAAAGAAACAAATTTAAGCATAAATTATTTAACCAAACAGTAGAGCGTTATTTTGAAATGTAGATGTCATCGACATCACGATAAATCACGGTTAAATTTTATACTAAAAGCTTCAAATTATTATAGTTAACAGTTAGTTGCACCCTTATTGATAGTAATTAGAACTGATACCATTTATAAAGAGGAAAGTGGCAGGCTTTGTACCTCAATTATTTTAGAAGTTTACATTGCTACAAAGCTTTTGACCTTTCCTGATGCAAAAATCCTGGTATGAGGATAGTTATGTTAGGAAATAAATACACATTAATCCTTAGGAAAAACGACTCATGGTGGTTAGGGTAATTCATATAGTTTAATAGGCTGCGTAATTTTCGCGTTTCTATTTAGTAGGCACTCTCAAAATTTTTGCAACTCACCTATATTTTTATCTTAACAGCTATCCATTTTCAAGATATTGCAATAAAATAATATTTAAGATACGTAATATTAATACGGCGCCATATTAAGACAAGATTGCGCATATAAACTAAATAAATTCGTCACAAAGGCATATAAATAATTATTATAGCATTATAAGTAATAACAATACATTACACATAATTATGATAGCTAAGAAAGAGCAGAGTACTAAGAAAAACGGGAAACAGGGAAGAAAAGAATCGATACAGATACAATTACACAACGCACCAATGAGAGCATTGCTAATCAACCTGGTTTTATCAGTCAAAACTCACTGTACTGTGCTTGGCTGTACCTTTAAATGTTGTGGGGTGGAGTTGGACTTTAAAAAGTTTGGTACATATCAGATTGAAACCTTCACTATGTGAGCAGTTATTCAGGAAGTTAGGAAGTGATGGTATGAGTGAAATTACTAAGTGCAAAATTATAGGACTTTTAAAATTCATCTAGGAAAACTATTTTTGGTCAATTTAGTCCGTTCCAAATAGGCTGTTCTAGTGTCCATTTATATTCACTGCTGATTTGATTTTTGTGAACATTTTATCTAGGTCTTCTATTCATTTCAGCTACAATATTTTAATCGTTTTCGTGCGCATTAGACACGAAACAGTCGAAACATTCTTCGCTTCATTCCTATGAAATGAAACAATTATTTAATGAAATAGAGGGATGACCTAAAATTATATATCTAATTTATATTATTAGGCTGCAGGGGTAGATATCACAAAGATAATAACTTCCTAGACAGTGTATTTTACATACTATATATCTTGTGGTATACCTGGAAATCTTCGTTTAAATTATGTAATGCAATGTTATCAACTGAAAATATATATAAATGGCTTTATGGATGTCAAACGATTACTTTATTAATTGTAAAACTAGGATTTTTGTTACCAAATTTTCAAAACTAGCCATGTTATTTCGTGATAATTACTTATAGGTAATCTCAGAGTATAAGTTCTTAGCTTTATTCTGCTGAAGCTTCCAACACAAGTTCATTGCTGTTAAAATAATTAAGTTATTTTCTATAAGACACATTAGTAAACATGTTACTCAAAAGAATATTGTTTACACCCTTTGTGTTCCAGTGTCGCTATGTAGAAGTGACTGATTTTGAAAAATTATAGCAACAATGATTTTCAGTACCTATTACATTAATTTCTGAACTTATGTATATTATTTAAGGCTTTCCTTAGTGGGAAATCTAATTTTGTATTGATTCTCCCTCTGGTCCTTCAGTTGTACACCCACTATTATGTCGAGTTTTCTCACAACAGGGTGAGAAGGCAATGGAATTATAAGAAGCGAGAAAGGCAGATCACATTATAACAGAAAATAGGATGTATATGATTACAAAGAAAGTGTATAGGAATTATATTATGTAATCAAAGGAGTTTGTTTTGAAGGATTGAAGTAAGAGGTACAGTAAGGAAGAAGGAAAAAAAGGATATTATGATTCACATAACATTCTGAGTAAAATGAAAAATTTATTTTCGATTTCTCTTGTTACATTTGTAGGAAAAAATAATGAAGAACAAATTTACAACATCCATAGTTCACATGAACTCTGCAACACATTGAAAATAAGTTAATATCTCTACAGTACTTAGTTATTTTATGAGAAATCATCACAATTTAAGTAAAAAAAATCCCCATTTGTTTAACCCAATATAATCTTTGAAAAGAAGATATAGAATTTTACATTTAATTTTGGTGAAATCTAACCAAGAAAAGAATCTTTGCAAATATTATTAACAAATGTGCCCTGAAAAGAATCGATGTCAGAGTACATCTGAATATTGCTAACATCAAATAACGATAAGCATCTAGATTGTCACATCTAACTAACACAACAAAACCGAAAGTGTTGGATTGCAAATATCCCACAAAACCTAAAATTCTACACCAATAAAACAATGAGGTGCAGTGACAATTTGCTTCGCCACTATATGAACAGTAGGCACAACATGCTCATAAATTTTTCTCACCTAACCAGCTGAGGCATAAACATCTATATTATATTAATATCATATTCTAAATAGTGCCTTTAGGCTCATGTTTGTATCTCAGTTCTTCGTTTTTCTTTTTGTTTACATCATATATTTGTGCTCGATAAATTATTTTATAGACTATATTCTTAAAACTAAAAAATAGTTGTTTGGAGGAAATCAAATAATATTTCTTTAACCATAACTTAAATTTAAAAAATTGTTATTCAAATAATAGCACCATATTTAAAGTATGACTTCTTGTAACTATAACTCAGAAAAGGGTCCCTATAAGTTTAAGATAATTTTTTATTTTAAACTATCTAATTAATATGTAATTGACGTTTTATATGATACCTATATATTGTGCATTTCAATGTATATGCCGCAAAAGTTTTGATAAGATTAAAAGTACTTTATTTCCTAATTTTTGCATTATACATTTATGCGAGTAGGCGTAAAATATCGGAGGTTGTGTTCTACGTCATCTTCTATTTATAAAGAACATAAAACTAGGTCTGGGAAAAACAGTTTAATCCTTTAAATTACACTGTATTTCGCGAAGGCGAAGCTATAAATTATTAGAATGATGGATGGAGTGAATCTTTCTAACGAAAATATCACCTAGTTAAAACTGTCTCTAAGCTATTTAATTCGCTCCTATCATATTAGCAAAATCACGTTACGAAAAGCGGATTTCTTTCATTCTAAGTTCTTTCCGCCTTATTGTTTTTAAAGACTCCTTTGTTGATAAATGTATATGACTAATCTTACACTTTACTTGTGGCTTTCATGTACAGACAATGACGTCATACATCCCAATTACTTTAGGTAATTTAACATGTAGATTCCACATGTAAATCAAGCAGGTGTTTAGACGGTATTTATTTCTTGTGCAAAAAATGTCACCAAAGAATTTTTATATAAAACTAGTGTTTTAGTGTCTTGTAACCACTGAAAACCCTATAGTTTTTAGTTCAAATAGTAGTCCTTTAAGATGTATTTGCAAACCTTTCTTTTTTTTGAATTATTAAATACGTCACATTGACAAAAAAATTCAGAATTCAACCAAATAAGTCTATTTGATAATATAAGATGAAGATGACAAATCCTTAGTGAGCTAAACGTAGTGATATTTATGCTCAATACCATCTTTTGTTTACCAGTAATCGGCATTAAACGTCTTCACATTCAGTCTAGGTCTTTTTTCGTAATGTTAGCCTTAAAATCTTTCCGATTTTCATTTCACAATGAACTAGCTTATTATTCCAGCAGATGATACTTTTAATATAAAAGTAATCTGAGGAAGGACTTTTAGACAGAGACGGAGTATGATGCGAAATAAAGACAGGTGACCCTAACATAACTCACCATGCATATTAATATTCTAAAGTTAATTTAATTTAAACATCTTCTTTGTAACATAATTTACTAGTCCACCCATCTTAATTTCATATTTATTTATTTTAACCAATGTTAATTTTAATAAAAATTGGAGTTAACTTGATTCTATAGCCACTAGTTTTACCATTCATACTTTAATAATTGATTGATTTTTGGAAAACGAAAGTAAATACACCTTAGTTTATGCTACTTGCTGTGAAGTAATTTGAAGATAAGGGTATTTCTAATGAAATGAACTATCTATTTCAGAATAAACATTTAGGATAATAATATATGGTAATTATCTGCAATTTATTCAATTCCATGGTTTTATCACGAAATGACCTACAGTTAACTGGAAGAAGAGATTACATAAATGAAATCCAAAATATAAAATAGGAAATCCTGGTACGCGGCACTGAACGGTTATAGCCAATAGCAGAATCGGTGGAAAATTTTAGGCTACTGGTAATTGGTTTTTTTACATATCGCATAACTGGGAATACCGCCATTCCTTCAGCATAAAAATATCTATTCAGTAGACTGTTTGATATGAAATTTATAGCAGGGCACTTTCATTTCGGACAAGCCAGAAGGTTTAAATTAAACCATCGCTTTCTAAGTAGGCTTAAATCTCATCATCCTTTGTCTCAACTTATCTTTCTATACCACTCACTATTCATTGCACGCACAAATGACAATTTCTGACTTTTATAACATGAAATGGCATCCTATACATTCTAGGAACCTACTTATTTAAGACAAGTTTAATAGGAGTTTTCAGTAAGTACATCTTTGTTCCGGACTACCAGGATTGAGGAAAAAAATAATTCCATTTCCATTTTAGGAAATATTATTATGTCATCTCGCCGTATTTCACTGCCAGTTTCTCTGGGTGTTCATCAAATTTCCACCACTAACCGCCCTCCAACCAATGAAATATCATCATGCGTTCCGAGATCTCGCAGTGGAAGACGGTTAGGCTTGCACCTCATTGTCTTGTTTCTAGAATTTAAGCTAAAAAATAGCTATTGTATAGTGTTTTAGTATAAAATGGTTTGTCGAAAATGCAGATATATGCTTCAGTGATCACGTGAACACTCATTTCTCATGTTCAATGGTTCTTTTTTAGAGCATATTCCCTTTAATGAATATATTTATGAAATACATATTGAAATATAAATCTCATCCTTAGGTCGTTACCTTCCACCCCCTTGTATCGTCGTGCTCTTCCAGCCACACCTTGTATTCATAGTCCTCGTCTACAAGCACATCATCCTCCACCGCTACCAGATCTTGAAGAAAACTTCTCAAGAACACCAAGTACAGACTCGAGGTAATTAAGTAATTTCTCTTCCGACTACTTCACGTTTTATTCTTCCTGATACCAATATTAGAGATATACTTATTGTAAAAAATTTTAAATATTAGCTTATATATTTAAATACTATTCGGAATTTTTCGAACACTGCAGTTTACCTGTAAATTCTACTCGATGCGAATAATAATCAACTGAATAGTGAAATTAGCTCTTTTATTACTATTTATTACCTTATTTGTCTTAAATAGTTGGACATAAACATTTACTGTTATTTTTAACAAGAAATAAAATAATTTAAGTCTAAACGAAAATGTTGCTTTACATCACATTTTGATTGGATAAGGGATAAAAACTGCTGAGTACTGAATTGCTTAAACTAGCAAGACTGAGAAGCAATAGATATTCTGTAAACGAGTTATTAAAGAGGTAAATGTAAATAATTGCATATGGAGATAATTAAGGCGCAAATGGAATTCATTAATGGAAAACATAGTTATTGTCCGAATGGCTAATATAAACTCAACTATTTAGTTAAATTGACCATGAGACTTTCTCTTCATCTATTTAACCCAAATAACTTTCATATATACATTATATTTTATTAAATGTGCTCATATTGATTTCTTGAGAATTTCTTTCCTTCTTACTTAAGTAGCCACTTCATAATTTTTTCTAGTTTTCAATTTTCCATTTATCGTTTCTGAATATTCTTGATTTTTGTGCCCAATTAAAGCACCAATTTCTATAGTTTTAATGTTTTTACTTCAGCTGATTTTATTCCATCCTACTGTTATTCGTAAGCCTTGTTTAAAAAGGTTTGAATTTAGATTCATTATATTAAGATATTACACCCCAAGAAAAAAGTAGTGCAGAACGCACAAAAAGCATAACAATGAAAAGTTGAGAAATGACTTTGAATCTTGGTAACAGATTCTATGAATTCTCTTTCTTGGCTACAAATCACCTATTTAAATTTTTTTCTTGTATCAGCACGCCCTTCAGTTTCCCATTTTTTCTTGACTTCTGATAGGTTTTTTCCAATTGTCCTTCTACAAAAGTATTGCATTCACTGATACCTTTTATTCACCAGTAGTCTCCGAACTGAGATGTCTAATTATGTCTGCAAATGGCGAACCTAATAAGTACACCAAGAACACTACATTAACCCAATAATAACGAGATAATCTATTTTTATCATCTTAAAATAGAACTGGAACGAATTTTTCACTTGTCTGAAAGGTAACAAATTAACACAAAGAAACGGTTTGCATTTGTAAAGCATCAAATCACTAAGTAAAGAAAAATTTTCATGCATAATAACAGTTTCAATTGAAAAGTTCTACTTAAGATCACGAGATATAACGCTATGGAACCTTTAAATACGCTCCAGACAAATTTAAATTTGGAAAAGCATAAAAGCTATGAAATTACATCAATTATCTCTTTTCACAAGATGTTTCTTCGCTCCTAAGAACTGAGATGCTCCTATTATTGATCTGAGTCGTATCCTTAAAGATCCCCTCGTTCAAGTTCAGTGACGCATTTCATGAAAGTACTGTTTCCACGTAAAGCAATTCTGGAAGAGCACTTATTCTTCACACTCATTCTTACTGTGTATTGATCTATTAATTATTAAATTGCTGTTCTTCGTTTTCTTATACACCAAAACAAACATGTAATTCAGATATTACAAGAGTTACTCAATTTTATATGGAAAAAATTTGTAACTCTTCAATGAATTATAGTTATTCTATTTCCCTAATTATATGGCACCCTTCTTCACCTGGATACAGTTTCTATCCTTTTTATTTCTTAATGAACTTATCACTTAAGATTTGATATTAGCAACTTGCTGTCGTACAGGAATGCATTTAAAGGTATCTTTTAAAAGATCAGCAATAAACGTAAATGCTATTTCGATGAGCATAGAACAACACTCGTAGTGATAAACAAGGATATGGGGTCCAGTGAAATGAAATATATCCCTGGAAAGAAATCAAACCTTCACAACAAATATGCTGGCAAACCTATAATGTCTGTAATAAATTAGGACCTACGTTTAATATAATTAATAAGTGGTGTAGAATTTACTAATTTGAATCTTCATAACTTTACACACTAAGAAACGAATACGACATCACATGTTCATTTTAAATAGTAATTGTCTATTTATTATCACACCCACTTTAGAACTAGAAAATTAGAAAAATTTCAAGCATCTTTGAATTCAAATGTTATTGCGCATCTATTTCGGCAAATTTAACTATCCGCCTACTTTTTAGTACAGATACATCACCACGCTTTCTTAACAAGGGAGAAAAAACTCATAGGTAAGAAAACTATTCCAACTACATTATAAAATAGTAGGCTCCGTACATATAGATTCTTCTGATTATATTGGACACATACATATTGTTTTAAGTACATAAAGCTCTTAAAAGAACTTTCTTTACCTCTAATTAGTTGAAAAGTAGTTGTCACTGATGTAAAATCTTTAGTCAAGAGGAATGCACTATCACCCAAATACCTTCGTTTGTTGTTATCGACGTAGTTAGAGGACGAAGGACTGCCAAGCAGCCAGCGCTCTGATGGACAACTACGTAGCTTCGACTACAAGCATGGTTCCGTCGTGGATAACGGATATCAGAACAAAGGAATCATGAAATACGTGCAGAAGAAGAGAGGTAAATGGTTCCTGCTCTCTTATTGTCTATCCTCATGGTATGGCTGCAGGTAAATATTCGTAAGCCACCCGAGATATAGAATTCATCATGAAAACCCCTAAATATGCACATAAGTAGATAGAACCTACCGCAATTAATTTGTGGCCGTCCGTCCAGCGAGTCTAAACTTAAATTACGGAGACATTTCGTATACAAAAAACATATGACATGTTACAGGGGAGAGTCGTCGTGCCACTTGTCCCGAGATCTGGCTTTTCCCTGAGACGAGCAATCCTGCGCGGAAAGTAGTTCTCAGGATCTACGGTAGCAAGAATACGGGGAAGAAGACTCTCGCTCATCAGATATACCACCTAGCATCCACAACTACGCCTGAGCAGATCCACGTGCTATGTGAGAAAATCTGCTTGTCTAAGCTCTGGAGAGGAAAGAGGGAAATGAAGATAACTTAGCAAAGAACATTATAGATTACAGAGTAGGAGTAATAGGCTAAAATCGCTCGGACGGTAAATTGAAGCATGCAATGATTGCCCATTTTCTTTTAAACGGTGAAGAAATTGACCTAGAGATTTTGCTGGAGTCAATGCTCGAGGTCTTTATTTTTTAATTTACCCTTTCTATAGGTGTTTCTAAGAGAATTAATTTAGTCATCACCTTTTAATGCCAACATCACCATATACATCGTTGTTTACACAGTTGACAATCGAGAATCTTTCTTAAGAGCCTCTGATTTACTATTAAGGTAATTAAGATACGGATTAATTCATTTGAAAATTATTACTTTTATGAGTGGATATCATAAGATTTAGGATATATCAGTCCAGGAACAAATCAGGTGCTCATGTTGTATTAGTCGGAAACAAAGTTGATTTAAAACGAAATGAAGTGGTTACGACGATAGGTGACTTGTTTAATTATATTTTAAAAATAAGTCTTATTATTTTATAGCACAATTCAATAATATGTTAATATATTGTGGGAATGTTTAAAATATTTAACATGTTTATAGAAGGAAAATCATTAGCTAAGACATATAAGTGTAGCTTCGTAGAAATTTCTGCTCTACTTTCTGTTAACATCGACATAATGTGGATAGAACTCATTAAACAACTAAAGGTATTACCGATTTAATATAATATTTATTTATATTTTAGTTTCAATAATTTAAAATTATTTCATAGTTAAACTATTCTAAATCAAACGCACAAAACAGATATTTTAGAAAACAGCAATTAAATATGGACTACTTAGATTTATAATGCTCATTATCATTAGTGATAATTCGCAGGAGCCCGCCGAAATGACGTCATGGGTGGGAAAGTTAGTGAATCGTGGACAATCAATTGCGAAATCGTGCGAAGAGATGGTGCACAGGTTTATAGCGTGATATTCATTTGATAGTTAGGTATGTGATGGTTAACTACTCAGTGGTCGATCTTGACAAGGAAAACCCACTTATTCATCAACGTTACTCTTTGCCTTCGTTTAGCATGTAAACAATAAAATGTTATTTACTACTGAGAATAGTAACTAGACTTCTAAGGTTTACTTTAGTGAAATCTAATGTTCTAATTTATTAAGTTTAGCTGTCGTGGCTCTATATTATCTGTTACTATGAGATCAAGACAGATTAATTCTGCTGAAAACGCCTTTATTAAAGCCCTGTAAAATCAAGAAAATGTACTGCAGCATTTAAGATAATGAGCTTATGTTATCACTATTATTTAAAATGATTTCTTGACTAAACATTTTCCTAAGATTAACACTGATCATATGACAATGCAGGATGTGCAAGAAAAGAGGTCCTGTCTCAAGTTTTATAACTTTCTTCAGACTCAACAGAAGTTGTTGTTCAAAAGTTTTTCTGAAAACTTGAAAATCGACTCTATTAGCTTTACTGGCATACGTCATGTGGATTTCGCAATTATCGATTTTCGTGTTTCTTCATCTCGGATTTTCCCTGATCTAATAACTGGAAATGGTGTTTGATTTTACAAAATTGAAAAAAACAATAAAATAATACAATATTGGATTTTTATAAATTCGAATCGTGCTATCCCTCAGGATTTACTTCTATACAAGAATATATAAGAGTGGCTGGTTATCATTTTTTAAAATATACTTCAGTGGAAGACGTAATATATAATATACGATATTATTCGACAAATTTCAAATAGAACTCATATATTCCATATTTATTTTGTTCAACGATATAAGTAATATGTAGTACATCCAAAATGTTACCAAACAACAACATAGCAAATAGATTTGAGATATACAAGGAATAGGTCTGATAGTGCACTCAACTATATCTAGGAATCGAATATTTTAAAGTATTAATTGGAAGCTTTGTATTATAGACATAACTTCCTTTTAAACTTCATTTCTAGATTTTTTCTTATTCAGAATATAGCATTTTTGCTTATTGCATGTTGCGTTATCATATTTTTGAGTATTTTTTGAAAAAATTTTCCGTTTAAGTCCGTTTTTGTTCTGTATTGCTACACTTTGTAGTACTTTAGTTCCACTAGCTTTCATATTTCCCATATTTCCTTCTCATATTTCAAATGTTATTGTCCAGCCATCGATAGTAGGTGAAGCACAAAACCACAAAACTTGGACATTCTATTGGAACTTTGACCAGGACGTTATTGGTTAAATAATTTAGAAGAAAATGAAACTACATATGAAAACACTTTTAGAACGAATTATGGATTTTTACCGAGAAAGCTTTCATAAGACAATATAAGTGAAATAGAAAAATGCTGCGATATGACATGAGTGAAGTGGAAGAAATGGAGGTTAGGAATAGAATATTTTGAATAGTAAAAAAGTTCATATAAAATTGTAAAGGCTACATAAAGGATATCTATCTATAAATCAACAACACTTTAGAAAAAATATAGGAAACTGGCAATTAAAAATATTACCAACTGGCTTCAGATTTACTCTTAACTTTGGAATGCTTAGCTTCAGAAATGAGGTAAATCTTCTAATGTAATTTAGTGCATTACCACACTCCAAACCAGTCAAATGCCTGTAGATGGATTGAACTTAGTACTAGACAACAAATTAACAGGAATTTATTTACAGAAACAGAAATTTGCTCCATCTACAGTGTGATTTTGTTATTCTTGACATTCACTTAATAACTGTATTTAAGCATTGTAAAACAATTGTAAAAACTTGGCTGATGACCAAAATTTTAACGTACAAACAACAGATAAAGCAGTTAGATTTTTTTATAACTGAATAAATATTTTAAGTAGAGCTCAAAATAAGTTAAGTATTGGTAGTAATCGCAGAAAGATTTTCACGTTTTTATCTTATATTGAAATACTTATAATATCTAAAATATTTTTGTACGAAAAAAGTATTATTATTTTGCTTATAAAAAGAACTTGTTGTGAATTCAAGCCATAATCCTTTGCACTATTTCCTCACAAGATTTGGCTATAGTTCTTCCACGATTTACTAGTCTATCAACCCAAGTGACAATTTCGTTTGGGTCCTGGAAACATCTGGTTTTCAACACTTAAAAATAGTAAACATAGGATAGAAGTTTTAGTAAATGACCGTAACTAACTAATGGGGATATGCTAAACGGATACCTCCAACTGTTTAATGAGTTCTGTCCACATTTGATCGATATTTAGAGAAAGTAAAGCGGAAACTTCTACGAAGCTGCACTTGTAAATCTTTGCAAGCGATTTTCCCTCTTAAAAGAATTGATGAAATAGGTAATTATGTGTTGAGAAATCACTAAAGAAGCCTTGCTAATTTAGCTGTGGAAACTCATCCTTTATTTTTGTTCTCCACAAACTATGGTCATACGTCTAGCACTGGTAACTAATTTCACTATCATCAGGCACTAATGTTGACCAGTGATGATTTCCCCATTTAAACATGATACATATATTAACATTAAAACTCACCAATTGTTGATACCACATTATTTCGTTTGAGATCAATTTTATTTCCAATCAAAACTACTGGAACTACATTTTTTCTTCTTAATTGATATATCCTAGAATTGATGTATGATAGATATTGTGATTTATATATATTTATTATAAAGGAGTGAAATATTTTACTACAAATATGCTATAATATAAAAACGGAAGTGACCATTACCTATAGAGAACCTCGGCCGCTCTGGTGAATGAGTCTCTATTGTCTACGTTATAGACAACAATGTACATTGTGAGGTGAGAATCAAATGGTGATGACTGAATAGTCGTTTCATTAGAAACAAATGTTATACCTAGACTTTCGTTTGGTAAATTTTATACGTTTAAAAGTTACCTCGAGCATTGATTCCAACAGAATTTCTAACTCTATTTCTTTATCATTTAGAAGAAAGTTGATAGTTTTCGAGCCTTCTCCTTCACCATCGCTCGCTAAAATCGGATAATGAGGATGAGACATTAGATATTACAAGAAACGATTCAATAGAAGTAAAGGGAGAAAGGAGAGGTCTCGA
>JAJAVP010000309.1:78826-110182 GCA_020740425.3 Heterorhabditis indica
TTGATGCAGCTATTGTTGTTTGCTTCCATAAACCCACTATCACGTAAGGAGAACTGATTTCTAAAATGTAGTCACTGTTGATGAAAATAAATCTAAATGAGCATGTAACACTATATTTATAAGTATTTCGATAATGTTGTGTACATTCTATTTTGGATTTCAGCTACTATTTCAGTATTACTTCATAAATTAATGCTAGAAACGTGTGAACTTTTCATCATTATTGTATAAAATTTGCAACTTCTGACTTCAAATTCCTTAAAACTAAAAATGTAGTATAGTACCTAGAAATGTTTTTAAAATAACCTATTTTATACTCATTACGTCTTCAGATTAATACTAGAATGAAATAGGGTATATTTTAAGTTTGATGTAATTCCTATTGTTAGCTATTCATTCTAATGATCTCCTAATGTACTTAGTAGTTGAAAGTTAGTAGAGGACAATAATTTTAGATTCTTCTCTACACTGAAGTGAATTAATTTACCTGGCTCATATACTAAAAGTGATTTAGTATTTTTTCTGGTTACACTTTTGACATAACGAGCTCTTATGGAGTTTTGTACGCCTCACCTACGGGACACTCTGAGGCATAATTTATTTGTGTATATGCATTCGTATTTGACGGATGGAATTTTTCAATTTTTAGCTACTGAAAGTTACAAGATTATTAGTTCCTATATGAAAGAATTTATAATCGATGTAGCACCAATGAACTGCTATTATTTCACGCTGACATTTGAGATAAATGAAAATTCAGAGAGCATCTAATAAATATTAGATATGAGTTGAAATATGCGTCCCATCAAGTGATTATTTAACTAATATTTTTTAGCTTGTATTTAAATTATAGAGATAAGTAATAAGTTAGTCAAATATGAAGAATGGGGAAGCAGTCGGGAACGTCACATTTTTTTAAAGATTAAACATCACAGACTCATCAGAATAATGTATATGCCAAGTAAATCGTAGTAAACTGAAATACTCGAATAGCAAATCATATGCTTTATCTATTTTCTAGTTGATTATTTCTTTTGGACATCACGACACAATGACAGAATACGCCAATCTGTCACGATATATGAAAACGGTGTCAGCCAAACAGAAGTCCAGATGACCTGTGACGTAATTGCTTGCGCGAGAAGTACTCCTTTTGCATGGTATGGTGCATCAGCCCATGTGAAATTAATTAAAGAAGAGAACAATATATTAGTCTAACTCTAAAAATATATTCCTTTACAGTATACACTATTTGCAATTATGGCTCTCGATTCGTAAGAATTTTGGGTAATACCAATTAAACTGGTTGTAAACCTAGGGATTCAAAAAAAATCACGAAATACCGTAAGTAATGAATGTCAAAGGGTTGGGAATTTAATCTACAAGGTGAAAGAAGAAACCTGGACAAACTAGTGTGGGAATATAGGTGGAGAGCAGGTGAGTGATGAAATCACAGTTTGAAGTTAAAGAAATTATTTATAAATTCATACTTTAAGAAATATTGTATATATATACATATTAGTAAATAATGGTTTACTAGAAAATATTTGTCAGAATGATAGATATATAAATACTATAAGCTCCACTTAGGTTTTAATTTTTAAAATAAAACTCCCAATATATCTCAGGGAAAAGAAAATAGAAATTTTTAAAACATATAAACTCACCGATGAATTCTTTGTCGTTTGTTCAACCTTCGTGGAGACGTCTCCGAACTAAAATGAAAAAAATTGCCACTTCATCACTTATTTTCTCTACGTGATATGTTGGCTCAGGAAAGTGGGTGTTGCTGCCTACTAGCAGGAACCATGAGTTTTCAGATTTTGTGTAAAGCTGTGACATGCATTATTCTTAGCTATTGTTCTCATTATAGTATTCGTGGCACGTAAACCTAGCAGTGAAATAAAAACACCTACTGCGCATGAAATGTAGTAAATGTAATAAGCCTGTTCGGCGCTAATCACGCATTCGCTAGCCAGGAACCAGTGAAAGGATACAAATGGAAGACCGAAAATTCCTTAAAAGTCAATACTAGCGAAAATCTAAGAGTGAAGCAGATGTGGTTTAAATAGCCAATGAATGTACTTTCTATTTCTTATTAGAATGGCTCCTTCTAATTAAACTTTAAATAAAGTACACGTTGTTCGAATTTACAAGAAGGATATAGAAATCGACATATCTAGCTATAAGGTAGGAATATGACAACCTTGTCAATTTCTTAAGCAGAAAACGTTTTCTAGGACACTTGTTAATGATATTGCAGCACTACAACAAAACTCGATTAAGGCCGAGCATGAAAAGTTAATATGTAAAGTGGACAGTGGTATGCATCTTGCAACTGCTAGAGAAAATAGTGTCTGGGTGAGATAGAAACTAATAATTGACAAACTAAGTTCTATAAATGACTCCTATCTAGAAATCTTAAATGTAATGAGTTATATCGGAATTTCGAAATGCTACATGCTAATGTCATCTGCTGGAGTTAGTCAATGTGGTGGGTTGAAACAGCGGAAATTAAGATCTTGATAGAAAAAGACTAAAGACTAACAGCAACAGGCGTTTTCAAAATAATAATGTCGAGTAATTCTACGCATAGAAGAATTGAAACAATAAATGTATTATATTTTTCACAGTAGAAAATAGTCAAAGATTAGGACGATTACATATTCTATAGGATATGAAAAAATTTGTGTATACACATGTAGGATATTTGAATTAAAGAGAGATGGATATATTTTTAATTTGATTAAGTTATCTGATAAGATTGGTAACTATGAATTAAATAGAGCATTAACTGAAATAAACTAAGCATTTGATGGAATGAAGGTAGCGTCACAGAGGGTTCATTCGGATATTCATCGAAATTGGTGCCGGGTGCACTTTACTAAGCAATTAAATTTGTAAGCCTATTGACATCCGCGTGTACTGTTGGTTATAGTCAATACTAAAGCAAAACTGTCCGGTTTTATTTAGCCATAAGTTAAATTTAGACTATCCGAAATAACATGTTTTCTCGTTTCAACATGAACTGTGGCAACTGTTGTTGTAGTATTTCTCCATATTTCCATGTTTCCGAAGCAATAACAGACCTCTACCTACTGAGAGAACTTGGAATAAATTTATGGCTAATTGGAAACGATTATTATCTATAAAATGTGTAGTAATTGTAACGGGACATCTCAGAAATGTTCGAGCTACGTTTCACTCTTCCTATGTTTATACTAGAAAAAGCAATCTCCGAGTATTTATTTGATTATTAAAAGCAGAACACGTTTTTGCATTAGCAGAATACATAATAATAAATCTTTCCCAAAAATGATCTTGTTTTGTTACTTTTTCTAATTACTAATTACATTCCATAAGGAGAGCAATTTCTGTAATATAAACATAGGTACCAAATGAATTTTTACCGCCAACAACTTTTACTTCAAAAAGTGACCATTAATAATTCAATGTATGGTTAACATTTAAGAAATACCTAGAACTAGTACTTGGAGTGGTTGGCAGGTACTCATCTAAGTCGGGAAGTACATGTGGACGCGGACTAAAATTACGAGGTGTGCCCGGAAGAGAGCGACGGCTACCTGGTGTGGTGGGTAGAGAACTAAAATAAAATTCATGAAAAATCAAATATATTTCTAATAGTTTTTTGAGCATTCCTTTTCCTTTCTACTAAAGTGCATTTCGTTATTTAATATAAAATAGAAGAGAATAATACTGTCAGTGGTATTGTTTATCGGTGATAAAATTTCTCGTGTAAATTAATTCGAGATATTCTTTTTTCAGAAATGTAATTATTAGAAGT
This sequence comes from Heterorhabditis indica, assembly GCA_020740425.3. Classification (NCBI taxonomy): domain Eukaryota; kingdom Metazoa; phylum Nematoda; class Chromadorea; order Rhabditida; family Heterorhabditidae; genus Heterorhabditis; species Heterorhabditis indica. The sequence continues at coordinate 82,632 of JAJAVP010000309.1, forward strand.
TCTTCTAAAAATTAGTATTCGACTTTGCGCATTTACTAGGTTATCTGTGTCTTTTGCATATAAAAACAATTAAAGGAAACATTTACTTCCGTTTACTAAAAATATACCGTATTGCGACGAAACCTATTGAAGTCTACGTAATAAGTGCGTCATTGCTAGACTTCTACCTTCTTATTATATTTTATGATTATGACCTAAGCTCAAAAGACTCTTTAATGAATATAGCTTTGAACAGTTGCCAAAGAGATAGAAAGTCTTCAGTTTTCCGTTTAAAGATAAACTCATCTAGTCTACGAGGTAATGAGCATGGAGAGATCTTGTACATTCCATGTACTTATTAGAAATTATTTCATCAATTATGCCCAGACATAGATGCCCTTATCCAGTTTCCTTCTTAAATGCTTCTTGTTCATGCCAATATCTTTTTCCGAAAGAACAAGATATCGTTTTAATCTAATATGTGGTTGGTCATAGTATTTAGTAATTTATTAAAAGTAATCGCTATATAAAGGCTTAGAGCAAATACAGACTAAACGTATTAAAGATTTTATATAAGTTCTATTTTTAAAAAATCGCACTGTATCTTCTGAATTAAGAGAAACTAATAGAAGAAAGAGAAGTTAATGTATTATTAAAAATTGTTTAAATACAGTGCAGATCAATCCATAATTTCGAAATTTTTTAATCACTTGGCACTCATCCAGAATTTTTATCTCTGCTTCCTCTAATCTGCTTTTACCCAAAAATACGCCAGTATAGGATAACGGAATTATATTACGCACAGGAACCTAAGCAGTCTGCTTTAGAAACAATTTTTTATTTCGAGAATACACATTTATCATTGCTTCTCCTTCTATCCAGCCATTTAACAATCTCTAATTGCCTCACCCCTCCTATTTCTTACAGATATCCATATGGGCATTATATTTCTCGCAATTCGCATTTATTTCCCCTTTCTAATCACATCTAAACAAACCGTCTTCCGCATGGAGACCTTGGAGAAGCAGGAGAAAGTCTGCTCGTAGGGCTAGGTGAGGGACGTGAAATAGTGAGACGTTGGACGCCAAGAGAAACGGGTAGGGAAACGCGACGAGACGACATTCTAAATATTAATTAAACATGCATTATTAAGTAGTTATAAAAAACTAAGAATTTTAAACATGTGGCGTACATACATACATTGTGTTATATTTTATAGAGAAGAATCTAGTTTATATTCCAACATGATCTAAAGTGGGTGTTATACTACAATTGATGGGTTTCAACTTAGAATAATCTGAAGAAAAAAATCTGTATTAGAAGTCATAATTATTCACTCCTGCAAGTGACATGCTGAGCAATGAATAGTTGTCTTCATATTTACTGAAGTGATTAATAACTAAAAATAGCTACTAAACAAATACGTATGTATCAATTTTTAAATTATTTATTTTAATTTTATCTTTAATCATTTTTATTTAATAATTTCTTTATAAAATTCAATAATATTAATTAGAGGAACTATAATCTTGCAAACAGTTGGTTTGTGCTCATCACCTATATGTAATTCTTATTTCCATTGATGTGAGAACGTAGTGTTAATAAGATTAAATTTGCGAAATGATAGAGTATGTGGTAATTAATATATTGCCACCTGATTAGACAAGTGAATCCAGCTGATCATTAGAAAAATACATGATTTAGAACCGAAGAAGAGAGAGAATCAATGAGAGCACGAATTGTATGGGCGGAGACTATGAAAAGTACAGGAGAGTAGCAGATATTAATACTGAGTGCTGCTTGCACTTGGGTGCTGTACTTCTGCTTGAACACATCGTACTTACTACCTATTCTTTTTTAAATGCTAAAGTATATTTAGAAGTCACTGTATAATCATCACTTTTTCTTCAACATTAGTCGTATTGGGGGTCGCAAAAAATAATGCATAAAAGTAAATATATAAGTCTAAATATATATTGTTCCTAAACAAACATATCCATACGAAAATAAGGCGGCGAAAACATAATTTATTTTGGCTATTCTAAGTTAAGTAGGCAGTGGTGATAATAATTACTAAATGTAGCGAGAATTGTAATGCTTATTGAATTTACTAACTAAACAACTCCCGGAAGCAAATATGTAATTGGGATCTGATGGATTACGTGACACGAGCACAAACCATGATTGGATGGGTTGTTTTGCACAGAGGAGCAAAGCATGATTAGTTATGAATAGTCTATGAGCATGATCGAGTTCAAGCACATATACTTAAGTAATTTTTCATTTTTCTACCCGACTTTGCACTTTTTATTACAGAGGTTTTAAACAGACCGCCCATTTTTAGTGATGAAATTGTACTATACACTGCTAGTATCTAATGCGAATTTTTCTGATATTTAATACAACTGGTGTCTGGAATATTCTCTTGGTTTCAAGTTAAAAAATGTTTCTCTCACAGCTACAATTTATTGAAATTCTAAAAATTCGAGATTAAACGGCTTGGTTTCAATTCGTATTGAGGGAAGAGAAGTTATCTCATTTGTCTAGAATTTTGTTCATGATCGACGGCACTTCGAATTGCACTCGAGAGCTTAGGGATCTTCAATTTATCGTAAGAGCATTATGACACTCTATGACATGCATTGTACAGTAATTAGCAAAATAGGATGATTATAAAATATTAACAGTCATGTGTTATAAGTTGACTTATTGAAACGTTATTTGGCACCTCTTAAATTATCATAAAAGCATAAAACTGATCTGTCTTAGTGGATTACCGAGTTCATGAAAAACGTAGTCAAGAGCTTATGAAAGGAAAGCGACGAAATTATGTCACTAATAATTTTATTGATGGTCAACACAATAAAAGCTTCTAAATAAACACATAGATTCTCCACTTAAAGAAGAAATGAAAGATATGTAGAATCTCCTACATTAAAGCAGTTACTACATAGAATATGTCTGTATACTATAAAATAGAATTTCCAGCCTCAGTAAAATGTACAATATTTTCATCAGCTGATTTTATAATGAGTGTAAGACGGCTATATTTCCCATTTATAATTGTCACACTTAATGATGATGTTATAAATTAGTACTTACGTTTTTAGATACTGAGTTGAATTATTTCAAAGCGGAAACATGTGCTCATTTTCAGGTGCAAAAACGCGTAGGGATACAAAGCTATTGACTTTCCTAAAGGAAATAAGTGCTTACATTATAGTAGCCTTGAAATTCTGTCAAAGTAAAAACTACTTCATTATACCCAATGCAAAAAAAAGTAAATGTCGTTGAGTGGCGCTCATGAGTTTGTAGAGTACGAATAAAGCAGCTCAACGGCTTTTAGTATTTAGAAATAATCTTGTATTCTACCACATCCTGTTGAGAAACATTAGGGGCAAAAGAATGAATTACTTAGAAAAAGCTATTTAAAGATACGTTACAGAAAATTACTATAGTGATGTATTTACCAGTTATCTAATATTAGAAAGCTTTAGGTGGCTTGTTATGCAATGGGTGTTATTACCATTATTACAAATTTAAATAACTGTAATGAAATATAAATCTTCAGGTATTCTGGAAATCATTCAAACAAGATGTGGTTTGTTTGCCATTCGAAAACGGAGCGTAGCTTTCTTTACTGAGGATCAAATATGTGCATACATATGTAGGCAGAAGACGCATAAGAAAGTACAGGAAGCCATTGAGTATATCGAACAACTAGCATCGGTTATTTGCATATTCTTTCATTCTTTTGTAGACTCTAAAAGGGTCTCTATGGATCAGTATAGTTAATCACCACAAATAAGTTACGGTTCTTCTTCTTAATAGTGCTGTAGGTAATATCATACAGTGAAAATTTTTGAGCAGTTCGTAGAGAATAAGGTGTACCCATACAGCTAGTGGCGATGAGTGTTCTCAAAATTTACCTCAATAATCCAACATGAAAAATACATTGAGTGATTATAGTAATAAATTGTGAGTAGATTCCCAATAAATTTGTATCTTAAAAATCCTAGCAAAACTGAGGCAGACATTGTGGAGAACTAGCACTACTTGATGGTGACTCACTCCATCATTGCAAGCAATTTTGTGAATCTGTTTATTTCCTATTTCATTCCTGTTATAAATTTTGACGACAATTGAGTCCCTCGATTTAAATTTTGTTTGCGGAGTCAATGAAAATGTTGGGTATGCGTACTGTATTTTGTAATACTATTACTTTCTTAGAGTAGATAGTGTTTTAGTGAATAACAAAGGATCATTTATACTCTTTACAAAAAACTACATAAATTCAAGAGAACACAACAAGAAGTTTTTGATATAAACTTGCAAAATATTATATTAAAATTGTGTAGTATAAATAACCTTTGCCCTTCATGCTTTCCATTTAGCATGCACGTTAAATTTTTATACTTTAGTGAAAATAATTATATTATGGGTTTATTATTGAAATATATAATTACTGTATGATACATGATAACTATTCATTTTCAGAAATATTAGATTTTCAGAGGATGCATAGAGAATACGACAAAATGACGATTAAGGCTTCGTGGGTATTAACCAAAATAGAATTTTCATGATTTAAGTGGTAAATCTCACGAATGAAATCTACGTACAACACGGGCTGAATTATTCAGATAAATAAATTTTCCTGCTATACTTTTTGACTTCATGTGACACAGCTACTGTAATTAACGTGTTAACATTATATTTTAGAACGTAATTAGATAATAAATATCTAAATAAATTTTTCAATTAATATTAGATTTTTATGCGATATACTTATATTAGTTCCTTTTCAAGTCAAGCAATACTAATAATCAACAAAGCTAGATATGAAGATATACACCCATAAATGTAAGAAGAAAATTATTTGAAAACTGCCTTGGATTTGATGGTCCTAGAATAAATTCCGACTTATAAGGCATATTTTATTCCACCTAGAAGTGCTAAACAGCGATTTGTAGGATTGAAGTATTTACATGTATCTAAAATCTTCCTATTTCACTGTATTACACTTGGCACATAGAATATTCTGTGAACAACACGCAAATTGATGAATTAGCAAAGCTCTATATTTATGTATTAAAGTGCTTTGTTTTTGAATTTGAAATATAAGAAATACAATATAGGGAAATAGTTTTTAGTATGACATAGGCACCTAATCAAAGAACTAGAAAATACTTTAAAATAAAGTTTAGACATAATAATACAGTTAGTTCCTCTTTATATTCCATTGTTTACAAATGAGAACTATAAGAAATTTTCGGTAAAACTTAACGAATATTAATAGAGTAGTCACAGTATATACTCTTAACGATTTTCAAAATTATAGCGTCATGTCTCAATAAGTCTGTATATCCTCATTGTAATTATTTCTACAGCCTTGCTGAGAAGAATGATTAACTACTCAAATAAGTGAAAATGCGATGTGGCATTTTGTGAATACGAATAATTAGGTAAATAAATGCGGGGAAAATATGATGAAGCATCTAAACTACTACTTGCCGTTACAAACGCACGGATGAAATACTACTTTGATGCCTGCACATTGCGTATTCCACTCTACACAGAACTCTAAAACGCCAGTTTTAATATGTAGCTCATACATAAGCTTTATAATGGCATCCTTCAATATATCTGAAAGCTAATCTAGTAAGATTGTCCTGTCATTTACAGTAAGTAGAACCAAAGAAGACATCATAAAATATCTTCATCTATTATTTACAGCTGTGATTTAGAAAACTGATAAGATTAGTGCAAATTCATATTTAAACAGCTAACAGAAAATCATGAACTAACCTCTCAATTTCAAGTTATATAGCTGCACATTGTTGTTTAGTAGGAGATACGTTCCGTAAAAATACTTTCAAAGATTTGTAAGTCCAAGTATTTTATTTTGATTAATTAGGCTTTCTGATGATGGCCTGGGATCAGACACCGACATTGTGAGAATTAAACTAATAACATAAGGCAAATCAACAACAAATTCGCCTGACTGGTTTATGTAATAACAAGACCTACTGTTTAAAATGCAAATCAAATATATAATAGCATTAAATAGGTAGGACACAAATGCATTTATAAAACTATATAATGAATAAGTAATCAGAAGTAGATATAAATAACGAATACACTCAAATCTCGGTAGAGTCGAGATAACGGAAATGGAACAAGGTATTTGGCAATTTTTAACAGACGATGCTAACGCTAGTACAACTAATTAAAACACCTCACATGCAAATTAGCCAGTTCAGACCTGCACTTATTCATGGTTCATCAGCAATTGCCGGATTTTCACTGTAGTACTGACTGGTAGGCTGTGATTTAATTGCTAGGTACGATGTATATTTCACATTTTTACTCAGAAAATTTATTTCGAGATACAAACTGATTATTTGTGTGATTTGCGGCTAAGTCGAGTTACGCCAATTAATACTTTTTACCTCTTTACTATTAAGGAAAACAGTCTGTATTATGTATTGGTTTTTAGCAACCGAATATAGGAATTCCTGAATTATATGAATTTGAAATGTTCCATGTTTCTAGTCTGAACTACGTAATACATCACACTTTTCCACCTGGATTGACGAATGCCAAAGACTTCTCTCTTATTGACCTAAGTGTTTACGTTTAAATATTACAAACACTATACTAAATATCTCGATATCGAAATTCCATTCTATAATCTGATAAAATAGTTTTGTAAAAAAACTCACAATATATCGACTGGGGTTTATCTATATACGCTGATTTATTCAAAATATATGATACAATCTTGAATTTTTTTCTGCTTACTAAACTTCTTTAGATTAACATTCAAACACTATGTGGGATTTAAATTCATAAGTCATCTTAATACTGAGTGAAAAAGTAATTTTAAAACAACATCTAGTATGTTCTTCATTTTTCAAAATGTTTCAAATAATGACGAATAATGAAATGTTCACATGGCTATTTAGGATACAGTGCTTTTGCAAATTATAGTGTATTGTTAAGTCATCAGAACGACTCTCTTCTACACAATTCAAAGATAGAAACTCCATAGGACCCTACAATGTAGTACTAGATTTGGCTCGACTCGTTTGTAGCTAAACACTACTAGTGCATGCGTATGAGAAAAGCCCATTTCATGGTAAATCAGTAATGTCGTTCTAATCCAACCAGAAAATTCATTCGGTGTTTTGTCCTTTCAGCTAAGTGGGACTAGACAAGCAGTCGTTTACAGAAACATGTACATGAATAGCATTAAAGAAATAATAAAAGCATGGTTGTGTGTAGCGGGTTTTTTTTCATGATATAATATAATTACACTCACCATAGTGAAAAGAACGATATCTTGACCATAGAGAGGACCTAAGCATTTAAAAATCGAGCAAAAGTCATCAACTATTAACATTTCCTGACAATAGTCTTCTATCAAAACGATTTTTATTCTCGGTTATTTTGGACACAACATTTCTGTCAGAAAATTCAACAAGAATGTCGTTTAAATAAATTTATTTTCTTAAAAGAGACATAGTATTTTAAAGATTTGTAACATAAACCATTGAATTTCGCGATCTCTTGGTGATTTTTTGAACATACAAATGAAGTATAAGATTAAATTCTATGGTTGTAAGAGAGTTTGCACGGATAATTTCGAGAATGTTAAAATTAAGTGCCAACTAGTATCAATTGCTTTTAAATCTTGTAGTTTATTCAAATTCAATAGTTGACTAACTTCACCTTATATACAGAATCCAGACTTTATATTATTTTTAATATAATGAGATGTCGGTTTTTGTTCGCTATGCATCGACACCTAATTTATGTATTCTAATGTGAATAACTTATGAAATATATGTTAACCATGATAGTTGCATTGGTAAATTCCGATGTGAACTCATTTATCATACTTATTCTTATACTGATGAAGAGATGATATAGATTGCATCAATATGTTTACTGATATTGTAAGAAAAAAATTTAGTTTATTTCAACATTTTAAATTTGGCTTAGCATCTGTATTTACTAATTGGTTTTAACTGAACAAGAGTAGACAAGTAATTATGCATTTGGTTGCTTCAAATCAACTTACTTATTAGTAGTTAACTTACTTTAACTTATTCAAGAATTTTTTGTAACAATATCAACGTTTTCTACTTAGTCATTAGTGCTACTTTCTTTATTTATATACTAGATAATATTTCCCTTTTTACTATTTTTCTTCCCAAGGTGCTATGTTCTCAAGAATTTATTCGCTTCAATATTAAATTTATACAATCATAAACTATATTGTAATATTTTTATTATTTTTATTCTAACTAAATGATGTCTAAGAAAACAACGAGAAAGTTATGCGCTCCAATAATATTTGACGCGCAGGTTTGTTACTGTGTTGCACGTGATTACAAAGCGTTTAGCTTAATCCATCAGCTGGTGGACCATGATGAACGCTGTTTATTTCGTTTAGTGAATGGTTCTTTTTTATCACATGGAAATAGACAAATCCATAAGGAGCCTATCTCCAATTGTAAGTGTTTGGTATTATGATTCGACTAGCTATTAGTTGAGTTTCATGTTGATTGGAATGAGCTTGTTGATATGCGGATATGGCTTCTTTTTGCATGCAAAGTCTAATAATTTAAAAGTTTTAACGTTATTATAATTCGTAAGTAACTTACTGGGCTATAACCTCTTAGTCTGTAAAAATTACCTGGATGAAACTTTTATCATTATTTTATTCCAGTTGCCTTTATTATAAATTTTAATACTTGAAGAATGATGAATAATAATGAATATGAGAGAAGAAATAACAGGAACTTTAATGCTACCATCCGTGACTGGCCTTCAAACATCTCTGATTCTTCCGGTCAAATGGACGGAGTTAATTTGTTCCCAAATTATTTAGCTGCGAACAGCAGAAAGTTTAGTGAAGGAGTTTCTAGTCGTAGGAATGTAAACCTAGAATCGTATGGAAATAAGGAATATCCTGTGCAGCAACAATATCAGAATTACCAGTACAACTATAATACTCGTAACATGAATAATCAGTACCGAGAACCTCCATCAGAGTATATGGACTATCATCAGTCAAACCGTCGTTTATATGATGCTGGTACGTACCTAGATGCTACTTATATTTGCTTTATTACTGGAGTTTTCCATGCTGTTTCAGTTAACCATCGGCTTAATCAAGACTATCATGGAAGAATTATGCCTAAAATTGGAGCAACTGTAAGCAATAATATACATTAATAAGTAATTATATAAGAACAGTTCCATTTAGTACGCTCTTTTGTTATAATTTAAGTTCTTGCATTTATTTCATAAATATGGATTAATACACTACCACTAGTAATTTTACATAGTGTTTAAAACTATGTAACTCACTAGTATCATATATTTTTATGAGTTTGGTTTTTTGTCCTATTTTTAAAATTTATTTCTTAGCACATCTAGATTCGTTAGATTGTTATGCCATTTTGTATAACACTGCCAATGGTGGCATATTAGTTTCTCTTTCAGACGGATGAGAAAGAAGCAGGATATGGTGAGGTAGTTATGTGTCAGTATAACGCAACACACATTTACGACCGTCGTTTCATTCATAGCCACGAAGAGCGATGTCATGATCAGTTCATTTGTGATCCAGAAGCTTCACTGAGCTAAATCATTGTGTAACCAGTATGTTTTCTAGTGTTTTATTGCAACTTAATCCAATATATAGGGTTGTAAGCAAGAATTGATTAGATAATTGCCGCTAAGTATTTTTTCCCACTTAGTACTTCAGCCAAGTTAATGTATTTTATGCAGAAATATGGTTTTTAGTTCCTCTCAGTACTGATTATTGCCGTTTTCACATACCTTACATGTATTGATCTTCATGAATTTGTACTTTACAGATGGTAGACTGCATGTTGTAGTCATGTGGTTTTAACTTGTTTTGTTAAATAATTACGCTAAGAGGTACTTCACGGTGTCATATTGAGGAAATGTGTTACTTTTGGATTTTTTAATTTAGAAATCACTGAAAAGATCTTATAAGCACAATATTACATTTGCTGCTGGTATTGCTGTTGAAGATTTTATCACAGATTCACCCTATGGTTTTTTTTTACCACTCTTGTACTCATGTTTTATTGTTTATATTCTGTCTTCATTTAATAATAATTTCTTAATATTCCCTAGTATGATTAGGTCTCTTGTATTATTTTCATAGCACTCAATATACTCATAGGTAAGGCTTACTACATATTTTTTCGAAGTAAAAGAAATTGCATAATTTGGTAGGTTACCCTCTAAATATCAGGGGGTATTGTTAAGCTACTTTTTAAAGAGGAAGGTATCCTATAGTAACTCCCTCCACCTCTGCTATAGTCATTTCTGTGGTAATTTTTGCCATCTAGTTCTGGTTCTTAAGATGTTTTATTCAACTGTTTTTCGTTTAGCTTACTATTTTATATATGCGGCGATACAACATGTCCGGTATCTACTCTCCATGATTAGTTATTTATGTCACATTAATGAAAGTGACCAGCTGATTATGTTTGCCAACCACATGTTTTCGTTTATTAAGGTTCTCGTACTACTTATAAGTGTTTGCTAAGTATTAATTCCAGAATAATTATGTCTGGTAGGAAGAAGGCTCTGTTGAAGGTGATTATACTTGGTGACTCTGGGGTTGGTAAGACCTCTCTCATGAACCAGTACGTCAATAGGAGATTTAGTAACCAGTATAAGTTAAGCGTGATACTTGTTTTATTCTACAGTTATAGTATTTCGACATTTATTATGAAATCTAATTCTATGCAGATATTTGTTGCAGGCGACGATAGGAGCAGATTTCCTTACCAGGGATGTACAAATTGATGATCGTACCGTAACTTTACAGGTAGTTCTTAGAGACTGCTTTGAACTTTGTCCGCATTTACACTATTTTCAAAAAAAAATGAAATGTAAAATTCTAAATAAATCAGATATGGGATACTGCGGGTCAGGAGCGTTTCCAGTCTCTTGGCGTCGCATTTTATCGGGGAGCTGATTGTTGTGTTCTCGCATTTGATGTCACCAACCCCACTTCATTTAAGAGTCTTGACTCTTGGAGAGACGAATTTCTCATTCAGGCTAGGTAGTGTTATGTCTGTTATTTATTTATTATTTTAAATAATACAGTGATTGGATTTTTCTGGTATTAAATAATTTGAACAAACATTTGATAATGCGGAAGAAATACATTTATTTTAAGAAAAATCTTACAGCCCTCGTGACCCAGAGAATTTCCCATTTGTACTTTTGGGAAATAAGGTAGATTTGGAAGCGCAACGTGCAGTTAGTGCTAAACGCGCACAGACGTGGTGTCAGAGCAAGAATAACATACCCTACTATGAGGTAATCGATTATTTTTTTAAAATGTAATAAATAACTTAAAGAAGTATTTTGCCTAATAAAATTGTATTTTTAGGTTTCGGCAAAAGAAGCAGTCAATGTTGAGGTCGCATTTCAAGCAATTGCTCGTGATGCATTAGCGAGGGAGTCTCAGGTAGTTTGAGTTCTTTTATAAATAATGTTAGTATTGTAATTCATTTATGCAGGATACGCATGACTTCCCTGAGTTCCCTGACCAGATTCGTCTTAACGATAATCGACCATCCAGTCAAAGTTCTGGATGTAACTGTTAACTTATCAATGGTGCCGTCGTTATATGGATTCCTCTGAATTTACCTTTTTTTTTGCTTGTATCGTCTAGAGTCACCGCATTTCAGGAACGTTCAGTTGTGGAACAAAGCGATAATGTGAATTTCATTCTGATTACTTAATTCCATTTCAAGATTCATTTTTACTCTCGTCACATTCGATATAGCAATCTTTCCATTGTGGAGTGTACAGCCAGAAGACAGTTTTAGTTGCATCTAAATGATGTCATATGCAGTGAATTATTTGTTGTTCTACAAGCTTGTCCGTTCGGAAAAGATTGATGTACTTGTATGACTACTTCCACTGTAATTTTTCTGATTTTTTTGGTTCGATATTTCTAATAGTTAATAAATACTTCATTTATAATAATGTTATCACAGATTAGATCTTTTACATCACATAAATATGTTATCACATCAAATGAGCGGTTTATATCCGACCATTGGAAGACAACTTATAGCATCTCGAAAAGGAATGGGCTATCGATAACAGCTGCTCCTACTGATACACCACCCTGAATAACGTTAGAAATTGTCATATAATACGATCTAGGAGAGCATCATGCGGATAGTTTGATGCTGTTTAAAACGGTTATAATAGTTTACTGATTGGAACCATATGCGTGCGTCTGTACTATTGTTCTGGAAGAAATTACAACATACCTCATCAACTCCTTCATTCTTAGTGCGTAATAAATGACCTCCAGTATATGTCTCTGCTTTCCCACGCTCTCCTAGCGCATATCCATAAATTCCCAGTTCACTAACCACGTTTGACATCGCTACTGGTTGCATTGAACGAACTAAATAGTTCTGAAAAAGTGAAAATAGACACTTAATGAACAGAATGTATCAATTTTTGTTCAAAAATAATCTTTAATTGAAAGATTTATAATATACCTGAACCACAAGGGGCTGAATACGCTCCATTAAAATGTGAGCTCCACGTTCATCCTGTGACATACATTTTAATTTTTCTGCCATGGCCGTCCCGTAAAAGTTTCCGCCACCACCTTCTAGTTGTGGCTTCAATACAAAACGTGATGGGTATGTTATTGCTCCCTTAAAATAGTGATTTGATATTCAGAAGAATTTGATTAACCTCTTTGAAAATATTTGAAATGTTTAATAACAACATTACTTACGCCAATCATTTTTTGTGTGATAGGATCATCCCTATCAATAGCCCAAAGGTTTGCAAATGTAGCGCGAATAGCAGCTGCATTCCGTGGATTAGTTACAAATTGCTCCACTATGCCATCTTCTGCTAGTACCTCCAATATCCATATTATATTGCAATTATTAATGTAGGTGTAAGAATCACTGAAAATTACCTGTTGGGTTTTTTTACTATTGGCAATCTGAAGACCTATCCAGGGTGCTTTTATAGCATCTGAGCGTTCAATAATCAAGCGGCTAGCCCATTCTTTAAAAAAAAATTAGTAAAAAAATATGAGAACAATTTAGACTACCATTCAATCATTAATTTTAAAGAAATAGCTATTGACATAAACAAAACAAAACAATGACTAAATAAAACATTAGTTTAACAGAAATAAAGTTATAAGTAGTTACCTTTCTCAGATGGGTAATTTTCTGGGGAATACCCAGCTCTGAAATAAACAACTGATACATGTGACCCATAGAGAAGAAGATGGCGTTCAGGTGATAGCGAGAGACTAGAATTATCCAGATACCTAATGAATAAAACTAATACTGGTGGAAAGTTCATCTTGAACTGATAGATTATATTACATATATCTCGAGAATGTAACTAACGTCACTAAAAATAACAAGAAAATAACCTAAAATTACGATCACACCCAGTATATGCCTAATACCATCCCTGATCTAAAAGAATATATTTCTAACCTCTCCTCACACTGCGTTAGCGTTTTTCGCACTATTTGATTCAAGGGAATACCGAGTTCTTCTAATGAATACTCGACTAAACGTTGATCGATTTGATTCTGATTGATTTCTTCAACAACCACAAGAATCAAAGCTTTTGAATCACGAAACGACTGCCTGTCAAAATTTTGGATAGGAAACTTGTAAAATATATTAAAAACAATATATATTCAGTTTATAAAGTTACCAAGCTTTAAATAAAGCCTCTGCTATCATTTTGATCGGTTCATTAGTTGGAATGGCTTTTTCAACTATCTCTTTATCATAGCCAAGTGCATATAATGTACGACGGTGCATACGGGTGGCCTACAATAAATACAAATCAAAAGACGAGTGATTAGCCATTTGACCAAAACCACTGGAAAATACTTTAAATAACAATGTGTAGTCAATTTATTTCTTCATGTCTCCCATGGGTATAATTTTAGTTATGAACCAAAATTTCTTCTACATTTTAAGCTTTCTATGTTATATTAAAAATCACCCACCCTTTCAGCATGTCCCCCCATGCTTGATGCGATATTATTAACCTCGATCTGAATACGCATTTTGAACCAATAGGACAGTAATCAAAGAAACTTCAAGTCAATACATAAAATACAAGGAGCGAGCAAATATTTCATAAATATTTTTATTTTAAATTTCGTTACGTTATTTGTGACCAGTTTCCAAAAATTTATGGATGCTTGTCTCTTATCTTTATACTCTTCTAAAACAATATAAAATTACGACCAATCTTAATTATCCGTTTACTCAAACAATCTTTCCTAACATCGTTTGCATCACTTCTTTCATGTAGCAAATTCGATGGAAATTGGTAAAAATTTTACCTGCTTCAAGAAATATTCGCTAGAAAACTGGTCTCTATGACACATGTAATCAGAACGCTGAATGACCAGAGACTTCGTTTGAGCAAGACCTTAAAATTATGATTATTTCAATTAGTTCATTTAAACTAGCCGAATAGTGTCGAAATCAGTTTTAATTAATCTCAACAATTGACCTACTATGTATTCCTTAACAAAATTATGAATGAGTGAAAAGCTTGATATAACACTAGAAAACTATGATGCAATATAACCCAAACCTTCTTCTTTTACGGCCTGAAGAATATTTATCAATCCTCTCATAAAAGAATCCGTCTTTATTACATGTTTATGACAGCTAATTAGGAAATCATAGTCATAAGCAATTTCATGATAAAGGGAAGCCATAAGCTAGAAAGAAGATTCGTATGTTTAATAATCAACTCTACGTGAAAAAACAACTAACTAGTAAGTGTTAGAAATAAGAGTATTAAAACATAACTGAAACCAACATTTTGTACATCAATAGCTTGCTGGAACAATTTTCTAGGAAATGGAGATGGCAACAACGTAAAAGGTGCAATTTGACAGATATCGCTGCGGCCTTTGTGCTCGCTTGTCCTAATCACGAGACCATTAGCCTAAGATAAGTTCTTGAGTAACCACAAACAAAGTAATTATTTGAAATATTTAAGCAGTTAAATTTCATTAAAACTACAAAATTGATATTGTAGTGGTTCAACATCAGTAATACTTCCATTTACTATTAAAAAGATTTCAGTAGAAATTTAAAATCATAGTAATCCTTATTAGTTTCAGACGGATTATTTATTAGAAACACTGCAGTAATCTATTTAATCCGATGGAAAACTATAAAAATTATAAAAACATACATGAGCCCAGTCAATTGAGGAAGAAACTAGATGTTCCACTTGTTCGTTTGGAAGGGGTAATTTCGGAAAGTTAGCAAGGAGGACATCACTACTTCTTTCTGAATTCATTCCTCTCTGAATAAAATATTCAAATAATAATAGGATAATCAATGGCAAATAATATATTATATCGAATTAATACTATAATCTTAATTTGGTTCTTTTAATTCTAAGCCATCTTATACCACCTAAGAATCCTGCGCTTAATAAATTTAATAGCCTAGATACTCCAATATACCACAATTATAACTATTTCACTAAGCATTGACGAAGCACTACAACGAACTAACTAGCCATATTTACAATGCTGCATTTTAATATTAAAGGACTATTACGGACACTTAATTTACTCTGTTGTGAACTGAACTGTCTGCAGTATTAAAACACCAGCGCTAAAATAGCTGTTACTCTTTTGATAGTTATCCTTATATTCTCTGGCATACACAAAATGCTGAGTTATTTTTTGTTTATTTAAAGATTACCTTGAAAATAAATACTAGTTTTGTGATTTAAGTACGATTTCTTTAATAGAAACTCAAATAGGTTGCAAATGAAGTTATGTGGAGATTTTAGACAAACGAGTGTGTAAAATGTGTGGATATATTTATCTTAAGATGTCATGAGAAATCCTTGTCTTTTTAGAATGAAAAGCGATACTGATTCTAACCAAGTGAAGTTGCTCGACAATGCAACTCGTATTGTAAAAGCTGAAGCACATGAGATGAAAAGGTGTTTAGATAAGGCAAGTGATGTTTATTAATGTGTCTGAAGTACACATTTTTTTTTCAAATACTTAATTATTTCAGGGTAAAACATTGGATGCATTAAAGCATGCTGTACAGTTTTTGAGTGAATTAAAAACCAGTGAATTATCACCGAAGTTCTACTACAGGCTATGTAATCTTTCATTTTATATAGTGACGTATTGTGTATTTATTAGATAAGTAATAAACTATAGATATGGATTCCATGGATCAGCTACAACATCTCGAGTCTTTTCTTGTGGATGAGTATGAACGGGATAAAACAAAGATTCTAAATTTATACGAATTTGTACAGTATGCGGGAGCAATTGTACCAAGATTGTAAGTTTATAAGTGACTGAAATTATTAGTGTTACTTGTTAAGTAGTATTTTAGGTATCTACTGATCACAATAGGTGTAGTGTACATGAAGTGTGGTGAGGGATCTCGACGCGATTTGCTTAGTGATCTTGTTGAGATGTGCCGTGGTGTGCAGCACCCGCTTCGAGGTCTCTTTCTTAGAAACTATCTTCTTCAGAGTACACGCACTCTTCTTCCAGACATTGCGGACCAAAGTCTCATGAAGTCAGTCTTATCAGAATTTATTTAAACGTATTAACTGTTAAATTCTATTATTCAGCGAGCAGCCAGAGTCGGATATGAAGCCTACATCAGAGAAAGAAGTGCAGTTGGAAGACGGCACAATTGTTGATGCTGTTTCGTTTGTACTTCTTAACTTTAGTGAGATGAATAAATTATGGGTACGAATGCAACATCAGGGCCCATCAAGAGAACGAGAAAAGCGTGAAAAAGACAGGATGGAATTGAGGTAGAGTGTATAATTTAGAGATTCGAAAAAAAATTTAGTCATTCATGGTAGTTATTTCTATTCAGCAATAGTATTTTAGAATACTTGTGGGTACCAACTTAGTCCGGTTGTCGCAACTTGAAAATTTAACCGAAGAAATGTATGTGAAGGAGGTACTCCCCAGTGTGTTGGACCAAGTAGTCTCTTGTCATGATCATATTTCACAGGTTCATTCAGTTTACCTAGGTATTGTATGTTGTTAAAATTTGTACTTGTGTAAACTTGTTCCATCTATCTAGGAATACTTGATGGAATGCGTGATACAAGTATTCGCTGATGATTTTCATTTGTCTACTCTCAATGAGTTTCTTGCGGCTTGTGGTCGATTAGTTCCTGTAGGTATTTTTAAATTAGCAATTTCAAATGATTTTACAATATTTCACTTTCGTATATTTAGGAAGTAAATATTAAAAACATCCTTATTGCGTTAATAGAACGTCTTGCTTTATTTGCTACGAACCCAGATGGGAAAGGAGTCCCAGTAGAGGTTTGTTTATGTCCTTAACTTAATAATTTATAAACGAGTTATTTTCTAAGCGCTAAGTTTTATATTACAGATTGAATTGTTTGATATTTTCTCAGACCAAGCCAAAAAATTGATCAAGAATCGACCCGATATGCCAGTAGAGGATATTGTGGCTTTACATGTACAGTCTCTTTTTTTATGTTATAATTGATACCATGGATTTATTTAAAATGAGCTAAAAATGAAAATATCTAACTTCAAAATTATTTTATTCGTACTTTAAAAGATCAGGTTGCATTGGTTAGTCTTGCGATAAAATGTTATGGGAATCGTGCCGATTTCGCAAATACATCATTTGGTAGCCTCAAAGGTATCTTAGAGGATAATGCGATATTATCGTGAGTTTTTATATTTAATGTACAGTTGATAATTTTTACTCAGTTAAATTTTACATTTGGATATGCATTATTTTGAGCGTTATCAATTTTAGAATAGAAGCATTTGGTACAGTTGGTAGAGAGCTCACTAAACTTCTCCGAATTCCAATAGATGAGTATAATAATGCTCTACGTGTGGCTGAACTCACTGAATTTGTACCAGTTATGGAGTGCTTTGATTATCGTGGTCGCTGTAATACGGCTTCATATATAATTCAGGTTTGTTGAATTGATCCAATTAACATAGCTTTAATATCGGAATATCTCCTTGATTATTTGAAAAATATAACTATAATAAAATTTGAGTTGCTACACATTCCACTTTCTAATTTTATTATTGTAGAATATGTTAGAACATGAAACATGGATGCGAACAGATCAAGATTTAGCAATAATTTGTGTATTATTGGATGCGCTACTCGTTGATCAAAAAGATCAACCGAAGGATATTCATGTTAGTTGAGATTTTATATTTTACAACTTGTTTTTTTAAAATGAATGCTTCTGTTTGGCATTTAAAGGAATTGGAGGAGTTTGAAGATGGACAACATCTCGTAGCGCGGCTTGTTCATCTTATTAAAGCTGATTCACCAGAGCATCAATTTTTAGTTGGTTAAATATCTTGCGTTTGTAAAGTTTTCATTACATTTTTGAATGGTTTTTATTATTATTATATGTGCCATTTTCAGCTATTGAACAATGCGCGTAAGAGACTAGGTGCAGGCGGACGATGGAGAATCAAATATACATTAGCTCCTGTTGTTTTTGAAATATACAAACTAATCCTGGAATTTGCTGAAAACAGAGACAAGGTTTTTCCCACTTTTTTACTTCATGCTACTTCAATTACCACAAAAAACTGACAAATTATATATCTTTAAAATTAATTAATTACGAGCGATTTCGAAGTAATCTACTTCAAGTTTGAGGAAAACTGGGAGGCAAAAGTGCGGAAAATGTTTATGTGTGCAATGGGAACTATTGGGGCACTTATTACTACAGCAGAACTATCAGAGTTACCTCTTAGATTGTATTTAGAGGTGTGTTTTAATCTAATTCACTTATCACTGGTAAAATAAGAGTCTGATTTCCCACTTAGAAATGTTATTTAAGGGTGCTATAGTTGCTGATAGCGTTCCATTGACTGATGGTTGCTCAATGGTTTATGAGTTTATATCGAAGGTTAGATATAATTTTACTATGTTACCTTAAATATAGTTATATAGGTCTATTTTGTAAAATTAAGGCGTTATCTGTATTCGAGGATGATATAGCCGAATCAAGGGATCGCATTCGGGCGTTATCACTTATTACTGGTTCTTTACTTGAGATACATAATCTACCGACCGAAAGTTTTCAAACGCTGGCTAGTCAGGCTGTATTAGCTACAACTTCTAAGATATTTAAGAAGGTATATACTAGCACTAATGTATGTGTTACATCTTCGTAGTTGAATTTTTGAAATAACCTCAGGCTGACCAGGCTCGATCTCTTTGTATGGTTGCAAATTTGTATTGGTCTATTCATACTGATGGAGAAACATCGTTAAGAAATGGTGTTAAAGTGGTTGAAATACTCAGGAAAGCTGTAAAAGTAGGCATTGTTTTAGTTTTTTTTGTATGTAGTGGTTTTGTATAATGTTAGATAGGTCAATCTTAGTTATTTTAAGAAATTTAATAAATGACATAAGTTTTAGACAGCATCTCAGTGTCTTGAGCCACTTGTTCAGCAACAATTATTTATACATATTCTTAACTGTTGTCTCTACTATTATGAAGACAATTGTGAGGAGGTGGGATATTTTTTTTACCACTATAATTTGCGCGATATTAGGGAGTTATAGTTATAGTTAGTATTATAAGCAATATTACAGATAGAAGAAGATTTCTTATTGGAATTGATATCTCGCACAAAAGACAATGCAGTGCAACTCGATGTTAGTGCTGAAGCCGATGCATTGGAGAAACATTTGGCAGTTACCTTGCAACATATTAAGAGGAATAGAGATAAGCGACCTGCATTAGCTGAACGACTTCAGTTGTAGAGAAGTATTTGTCCGTAATCATTTTTTCTGTTGTTTTACGTCTCATGTTCTCTTTTTAAACTGCATGCACAAATACAATTTCCAATGTGCATGAAAATGTCTGTGTTACTAGTGGTAATGTGTGATTTTTTAAAAATCTAATTAAAATTCTTCGGGTGCATTCATTCGAGGACTTGGCAGAGTTTTATGGTCTAATCGCTACTCATATCGTTTCGTGCATAGTTTTAAATATATTAATTCATGTTAATATTTGTAAATATGCTTAGAAGGATGACCGGATTCATCCTCTGTTATATATGTATTGCATTAGATATTTATACTATTCTTAGTCGTGAGGTGCAGAAATAGACCTATGACTTTTCTTTGCTAATGTTCTTACTTTTACAACGGGACCACAATAAAATGTCACAACTTTTTCCGGCACTGATTTCCTGCTATGGTTGGCTGATCCACTGCATTGTTTATAATTATATTTCGTTTAGTGCAGCAAACCATTCGTCTTATCAAACGGCATATGGTTAGTGGCTTATCTCGTATTCTATGCTCATATCTCAATCAAACAATACAGTATGTTGGCATAACGGGTTTTATCTGTTCTGTCAATTTAATTCAAGTATTATATTAATAAGAAAATAAATTAATACCTCTAGTTAAATTTTGCGTACCACGACAAAATGAAACAGCTCAATTTGAAGTTTCTTTCATTCTTAATAATTTGAACTATGTGTCACGTTATAATCAACTATTAAAGTTTTCGCTTTTTTGATGAATTGTAGAACGAGCTTCGTGTTTTTCGTAAATTCTATAATATTCTTTACCTTAGTCGTTATCATAGCATTTAAGTTTAGTGTTCGTCTTACCACATTTAAATGCCCATTGTTACCAGATTTTTCACCAGTTTGATATGCTATCAATGAATATACCAAGGTGTTAGGAGATTCCATTAGAGTAGTTTTACAGGGTTCTGGTAATTGTTATAGATCCCTTATCGAGAAGCCACTTGGGATTTCTAACAGGTTTTTTTCAAATTCTACTTCTCAGACCATAGCCATATCACCTAGGCCACCGCATGTTTAAACTATCACAGATATAGAAATGTTTTAATCAAGTTATAAATACAATTTTAACACTCATAACTAACCATAACCAGTTGTGACTTTTAATTAAATTATATTGTAAATAGTTTTTACAGTATTAATGTTAAATTGAGGGAGTCATGCAGTAAACTGCTATTTTTTAAATATGCTGTTACCCGTTGCATAGATACGATGTAATCACGTAATCTGACGGCAGGAGGCTATTTCGTAATTATCCATAACTATTGAAAGAGCTTTTTAAACACTATTATTTGACCTATGTGAACAAATAATTAGATTATGCTATTTGGAAATAATCTTTTATTTCTTCTATGCTTCCAGCTATATTCCGTTCATGGGAATCATAGTAAAACGCTCACTGATTCATCGTTCAAATAAGCACGTCAAGTGAGTGAGTCAATATTTACCTATATGCTACTTCAAATCAGTGACGTGACTCCGCCAACTGTATTCGAGTTAGTATTTCAGACCAGTGACTAATTGCTTATTGCTATTTTAGTTATATATAGTATATACAAGTAGTTTCATAGTTTATTAGTACTGCTTTTTATGAAAATAATATAAAGCTGCTAATAATGTTATCTGGTTAATGGTTATATTTCTCAACAATTCTCTAGATTGCATGGTTGGATATTTTAGATATCCATTATTACGCTACAAAAGGATATATGCAATCAAGTTACAACTAAGATTGTCTTTATTTCTCTTAATCTTTTTTCAATTATTTTCGATCGTCATTTCCAAACACTGATGTGGAGTTATTTATTGTTTAAGAACTTTTCTTTTCCTGTCTTTAAATCATGTGCTATTTTCAGTTTTTAAATCCATAAAACTTTGGAGTAATGTGGGTTGAAAAATTACTGTTTAGCTTGGTTGTTAGTGATAAAATATTTAGTATATACAACTATTTTATTGTTATTATTATTAGACAAATGTTTATAGAGCATAGACTAAATGTTCGGTAGAAAATATAAGGTATATAGTATCAATATCTTTAGGGGTCATATGTCGTAACCACATTTCCTAGTATAAGTTGTATTTACTTAATGATGGACGCGAATATCAGTTTGACATACGCTGCACAATTAGAATGATTCATAATAATAGTGCTTCTAGAATATACTGATTTTAATTCATTGTTCTTATATGCTAGATCATAAACTTCTATCTAAAAACTATGAGTTATCCATATTGTGTTTGGTGGGAAAATCTACTGAAATGAATCTCAGAAGATTGAGATTATGCCTACACTTTAAACATTTTAAATAATGATTGACTACTGATATTCTGTCATAATCAAATCGCGCCGTAATTGCGAGAAATCACTTTCCTTATCAACCTATGTATAAGTGGTGACTTATATATGATAAAGATTACAAAATGAACTCTTTAAGAACTCGAATTATTTCTCATTTAAACTTTATTGCAAATTTGTTATAGTTGCAATGTTTAACTTGAAATTATACTAATATAGTGGTTGTGTAGCGTATGAAAAATAGGTAGATTATGGTAAAACGTATTGACTTTTTCTGATAGTTCATATTGAAATTAAACAACTATATCGCAGTCTGTGTTTGACTGTATTAAGAGAGCTTTGACTTATATTGTATGTGGATTGTTTTGCCATTCTTAAAACCTAATTGTTCTCATTTAAAGCTTTATTCCATTTTCTTTCAGTTTTATGTATATACATTTTGTTTCTTTTTTGTGTGCATCTGTGTTTATTGGAACTTGTATGTGATTATTTGATTATTTTTCTTTCAGCCCTGGCTTCATTAAGCGGGGCAAGTTCGGGTGGTTTGCTGGGGGAACTATCTCTGACGCTGCGACCGTGGATGACGGGCGACGGCGTATGGACAAGATCCCCCAATGCATGGTTATTGCTCCCATTTCCTTGGCTCACCTTCTTTTCTGTCGGCTGTTTGAGCTTTGTCATTGGCCTATATTTGATTCATATAATTGGTTTGTGTTATGGGTAAGTTGTAGTTAAAATATTTCTTTATTGTTTTTTTGGTGCCCACATTGGTGACTTTATTTTAATAGGAGATATAGTGTTCGAGTAAATCAAGTGTCTTTATTACGAGTTATTTTCAGAAAATACCGTCTTTACCGAAAAGTTAAATTCAATATGGATGCATCAGGAGTTTCAATAATGAAGCCTTTACTGGGTGTTGACAGGCAATTAAGGGATAATTTAAAATCATTCTTCACTATGAATTATCCTAAGGTGTAAATCATTTTCATTTAAGGGCACTATCACGAATTCTATTGTTCTAATTCCATAAATAGTACATAGAGTTTAATAGTAGATTCTATGAACGTGGTAATTTTCATAAAGTTTAAAGCCGTTTTAACATCTATCTAGTACGAGCTGCTGTTTTGTGTACACGAGAGACATGATCACGCTGTGGATATTGTCAAACAGTTGATGGATGAATATCCAGCTGTGGAGGCCAGAATATTTTATGGTATTAAGTAAAATTTTAAGAGCATGTCTAAGTAGGTATAGTGAATGTTTTCAGTACTTCTGAATAAGTTAAAATGCTGTATTATATCTAGGTGGCGAAAATGTCGGCCTCAATCCTAAAATCAACAACATGATGCCAGCTTACAAAAATGCCAAATATCCTTTGGTTATGATTAGTGATAGCGGTAATGTTTTACTCCTTACTGTTGTTAATTTTGTTCTATAACCTTTCGTAATTTTAACTGCCCTTTTATTAAATGTTACTGAACATGCAAGAAATTCCTCTTAGCATTGAGATTTTTTATTATTCATAAATTTAATGCAATTTTAAATTATGCAGTTTGTACCAGAAGACTAGATATCTGTACTAGGTGTTAAAGGATTATTAACTGTAATTGTATTCTCTTTTAACATTAAGTCTGAAAATACCATAGACAGAATATTTTGATAGTACTACTGCTTGCCCAGAAGTATTTTGTATCACGGTTATACGATAATTTGGAATATCATTGCGTCGGTACTCTTACACTAATAATTTAACTACAAATTAAGATTATGTTTTATCTAACTAAAATAGTTATGATTTAATCTTATAATTTATTACCTTCATATTGTGGAAGTAGTTTTGACATTTCTTAAAATTTTTAGGTATTATGATGCGACCAGATGCTCTAATGGATATGGTAAATTCGATGACTGATGATGTGGCTTTGGTAACTCAAGTACCATATAGCAACGATCGTCCTGGATTTGCTGGTACACTTGAACAGGTAATCAGTTTTTGGTAAAATATATACAAATTTAATCTCGATAACTATTTCAATAGAATTATTTAACTATATTGAAAATACTAGTGTATCTAATAGAGTAGGTTACTAAATAATTAGATTTATTTAGATTTATTTTGGCACAAGTCATGCGCGAATTTATTTGGCCGGTAATTGCATGCAATTTGTCTGCTCAACAGGAATGTCTTCACTAATGAGAAAAGATGCACTTGACAAATGTGGAGGAATAAAGGTAATTTAAACATGCTACTATTAATAACAACTAACACTTTTCAAATAATGCAAATATATATATGTATATTTTATGCAGGCATTTGGAGGCGTTCTCGCTGAGGATTACTTCATCGGGGTGGCTTTGATGAAACGGTTATTTTGATTTTTTTCAAATAAATCAAAAAGATTTTTACTTATTTATTTCCTAAACCGTCTCTTTAGTGGATGGAAATCAGCTATTTCTACACATCCAGCTCTACAGAACAGTGCAGATCCATCGGTTTCTAAGTTTCACGCCAGGATTCGTCGTTGGATGAAATTGCGCATAGCAATGCTACCGCACATGATGCTCGTTGAACCGTTGCAGGTGATTCATATAAAGGCAGTAGCGTAGTAGGCTTAAGATAGGCATCATAAACTAATTTACGAATCAGCTTGGAATGGAAATAATTTTGTCATATTTATGTATTTTCAGGATTGTTTTATATCTGGATTATTGGGTTCCTTTTCTGCATGGTATCTTTTTGGCACAAATCTCATATTATACTCAGTTCTTCATTGCCTTGCATGGTTTTTATGCGACTATGCTCTTATCCATACATTACAGGCCAGAGTCAAAACCAGTTATTTATTATTTCCAAGCAAATTATTTTTTAAAAGTGTTTCGATATAGCATTTCGTATTCATATTTGTTTGATAGAATTTCAGAATGGTCCTTTGTCGTATTCGATCATTGATTTTGCAAAGGGATGGGTAGTTCGTGAAGGTTTGGCTCCAGTAATTTATATCAGAGCGCTTTTGAATCCGGATATCAAATGGAGAAATGGGCGATTTCGTCTTCACTGGGGTGGCCAAATTAAGGCCTCTTAACCACTGTTTCAATCTTAGAAAGTTATATATTAAATGTTACCGGTTACAGTATATCTCTTGTATCAGGGGATATTTTTTTGCAAATTTACAACTGGAATATTCTTTTATTAAAGAGGGTTTGTACTAATCTATTTTTATCAATCTTATTGATCTATGATTTGTTTGTAATCATTTTATAACTTTAAACAAATTTTATCTCCATAACACTTATACATTAGCTTTCTTTCACTGCGTGTACTGAGATGCCTTGCTTAAGTCTCAACTTAATTTTGGTCCTAACATTAATTATTGAAAGTTGCAATTTAACTCTTATATAATACTTATTAAATGTATCCTATATAGATGGGATTATCAATATTGGAAGTGTCATGCATTGTTTAGAAATGATTCCATCTTTAATAGTTATTCTATATTTATCTAATATTTATAATGTATATATTTACGATTTATACATTATTTATACTACTATAGTTGTAATTAATAATTTGTAATTAATTGAACTCACACGTAAATTAAAGAATTTTTTAATCAACTATGATTGTACTTTTACGTCTGTACTCTAACTTTGATGCCGTAGTAAGTTCTTAGTAATCGTTTGTAGTTGTTGGTACTTAATTAGTTGGGACGCAGTGCATAACCTCTTATGTCCTCTATTGTTTTTTTTCTGTTGTGTTATCCATATCTAGTTTTACATTTGTTAAATTTCGGGTAATTTTTCTATCGCGTGAGTGTTGTAGCTTTATTTGACTGCTGTCATAAAGCTTTACTCATGTATCCGATAGATTTTTTAAAAGTGAATCGTAAACATTGAAGAGTCTATCTTCATATATTGCTGTTGAATCTCGTAACCATTCCAAGGATATATTGTGTATAATGGATGGAAGAACTAATTGTCACTTAAACTTCTAATAACCATATTTGTTAGTCATGTCAGGTAGTATTAGGAAATATAAACTGTTATGCAGTAGTTAAGTATGTGAGGTCCGTTTGTGTAGCCCCCATTAATCCATCTACTGATTGGAGTTCTCAAATTTAGTATCACTAAGAACCAAACGTATTTATATTTAATAATTATGTAATGATTGTCCTTAGGCTCGAAGTAGTACTACACTATTAACATGTTGCTAAGTAATATATATTATATAATGCAACTCCTTGCAGGATATTTTGTACTTTCTATTACTTATTATATGTTTAATTAGATGTTGACCCGATTTATCTGCCCAAAATTTTCGTCCGTTCTAACGACAAGTCGTTATGGTGAGTAGGAAAAAAGATAAGTAAAAGTAACCGCTATAGATTTAAATCAGTACAGATAATGATAATTTATGATCACGATATGGAAGCTAAAGAACGAAATTCACAATTGTAAAGTTAATTATTTGTTTAAGGTTTGTGCTTTACCATATCTCAACATGATTATGAGAAGGCAGCAGAGCAGTCACTAGATAGGTAGGCTATTTAATTCTTTTTGCGTAGTACTATAAAACCTTCTATATACGACTCAACAGAAATGTATTATTTGTTTTGATTATTTCTATTTTTTACATATTTAGAATACATGTCGAAGAGAGATATTCGAATTTAGATATATAACTATAGCTTTGAAGGTTATCAGATTATTTGGATTCATTTCCTGATCGCCTAACAGTGTCGCCTGAATTTGATATTACTAATTCAATGGGAGTTCTAACTGCCGTTATAAGCAAGGAAGTTGGTTGGTTTTTAGTATTTTTAATATTTTTATTATTTTTATTAGAGAATTTATTCAGACAACTATCTTATCTTTATCTGGATATGAAAATTGCTATAATCTGTAATTCATACTTTATAGTGCTCTATATAATGCTAATGGGAGCTAAGATGATTGATTAAAGGAAAAGCATGTTTTCTGAAAGCCATAATAATAATATTTTCTTCCAGGCACGTATGTTATAAACAAACAGTCTCCAAATAAGCAAATTTGGTTGTCAAGTCCACTATCTGGACCGAAAAGATATGATTTGATTAACAAAGAGTGTGTTTAAATATTTTATAGTGCTTTACGTCTTTCTTATCCTAATATGTATTAGGTGTATCCAAGAGTCTTAGTTGTTTTTTTCCAAACTTCCAATTTATTCCAATACTATAAAATACAATTCAATCAGCGAAACATTTTTCCTCGCTTTCTATGACCTTCTGCCATCTCTCGGGTGGATTTCGAATTCCTTCGCGAAAGAACAATCTCGGCTTCGAGGCAATGAATT
>JAJAVP010000038.1:20893-99888 GCA_020740425.3 Heterorhabditis indica
TGTCTCAAGTGCTACAGCTTCTCTCATCATGCGTAAACAGCAAAAACCGTATATGTCACACAGTGTGTTGACACTTGATGTGTTTTTAGTGAATATCTCGTCAACCAGTATGGAAACATGCACATATCTATATATGTACATGTTAGTCGTCAAATTCTTTTCCTCTTGGTAATAGTGTAATTGTCTCAGATGAAGTTTATTCCTAAGTTTGAAGTGTAAACGTTTTGGAAGTTGAGTCACATATTTTCGTATAGAGTTTATTCATGGTTAGAGTTTAATTGTAACAAGGCAGAGCCAAGAAAATTGAGCGTATAGAAACCAATTTTTTTTATATCATAGAGAGAGTTGTCATATCTCCTGGCAGTTTTATTTTTATTGCTTTTTTATTTTGAGTTTCTTGTTATATTTATTATTGTATTGAATCTTTACTCAAACCAGAAAGTGAACACAATTGTTGAACTATATGGGTCATTACAATTTTTGTTCTACTATATGCTTTTTATATCGTAAAAGTCTTTTTTTTACATGTTTCACAAATTTTATACTGTCTGTTTTTTTTCGCGACTGTTACCTTATTTTTGGGTGTTTTCATGAATTTCGCTTTTAAACCGTTTAACGCAATACCATTACATTACATGTATTGTATTCTGTTTTGTAATATTTTTGATGTAGCGAGAGAGTGATGTAAGTTAATGTTGGGAAATATTCAGCTGTATGCTACAACTAGTTATAATAATTAAACTAAATCGTTTGTTGTAGAGAAGTAACGCCATGACTATATATGAAGTTAATGGTTGTTTGAGCATTCTTATTTGCTGTTCCACCATTTCATTTTTTGTTAGCTCTCCTAACATTAATTGTGACTATCACAATATACTATATAAACATTTGTAATGGCTTCTATGACTATTTTATACACTGGATAACTAATAATATTTCTTGTTATCTCAAACTGTAATAGAAGGAGCACTTAGAATCCACTTTGTTTTGATTTCAAAAGTTTGAGCGATTCAATTTATTTATTTGAGTTATACCTTTATTTTAAATTTCATTATTTATGTATTTCTGCGTGATCCAAAACCGATGCCCCGAACCAGGATCGAACTGGTGACCTTTAGATCTTCAGTCTAACGCTCTCCCAACTGAGCTACCGAGGCCATAGTTGAGGCGTTGTTCTAATAGCTTGAATATTGTATCCTTTATTTTGTTTAGTTGCTTTATTGATATAACGTTTTTTTTAGCACTGAATATTGTATACGTTTTTTAATTCCAAACTTTTTTCCTAAGCCCTATCTCTTTTTTTATGCTTTTTTGATTATAATCCATTTGTCATGACGCAGTGGTTTTTTTTATTCCTTATCACTATAATATTGTCTAATATTACGGAACTTGTCGTTCCTATCTTTCCACATAAAAGGGCTTTGGCATTTCAATTGTTGTTCGTCCTTGCTTTCTGATGGTTTGTTAATTCTTACTTCTATATTAGTTTACTTATTTTCCTTATTTTTCGTTGTATTTTTAATATTCTGGATAACTTCAGAAGTGCCTTGTTGTTTTTCTTACTGGACTTGTGGCAATTAGCTGTCAAGTTTCCCTAAATACAAGTAAGCTTTGTTTGTACTAACTCAAACAGGATTCCAAATACTATTATTCTTAATATTTCTAAATCACGTTATTATAATATATTTCGACTTATTTAAATTTTCAGATAGGGGTCATAGGCTCTCTAAGGAAGCAGAAAATTTAAGTGGCATTGATTTGGTTAACTATGTCAATAAAGTCCAGTCGCTTTTCAAAGTAAGGTTTATATCGATTAACTACTTTAAATTCTTTTTTTATTTAATTTTTAGGCCAAGCTTTCAACAAAATTTGCTCAATATCCTGATGCAATAAAAAAAAAGTTGATGGGAGTTAAGAAGGTTGAAATTCCAGTGGAATACAGAGTCTGTTCAATTCATTGCAAGATTTATATTTCTTAAAACTTTTCCTCTTAATTAAGATGTTTTGTCCTAGATTAACGAAAAAACTCATCCCGATATCAGCGATGCGTCTATCCCAGTCTCCTTTGATGCACGACAACAGTGGCCATATTGCCCATCCATTAAATTTATTCGCGACCAATCATCTTGTGGTATGAAAATATTTGAAAAGAATCATTCTAGGATTATATTGAAAAGTTAAGGATCCTGTTGGGCGTTTGGAGCAGCAGAAGCTATAACTGATCGATATTGTATTGCTTCACAAGGAAAAGAACAAATTACTATCTCTGCTGATGATATTATGTCTTGTTGTGGATTTGTTTGTGGAGATGGGTAAGCAATATAATTCGAAAAAATACGTGCTATACTTTAAGCTTTATTTATTTATTTTAGTTGCAATGGAGGATATCCTATCGAAGCGTGGCGTTATTGGGTAAAGCATGGTATTGTTAGTGGTGGTAACTATACTTCTAAAAGTGGATGTAAACCATACCCTTACCCGCCATGTGAACATCACAACAATGCGACACATTATAAACCCTGCCCAGAAGGAATTTACCCTACAAATAAGTGTCAAAAATCATGCCAACCCGGATACCCAATTGCTTATAGCAGTGATAAGCATTATGGTAAAATTTATTTTTGCTCTTGATCTCTGATATTTTACAAAAGTAACTACGCTGCTCTTTCATATTAGAACTGTAAATGAAGATAACACTATAATTTGAAACTTCTAGTGAAGATAACGTTATCTTGACGTCTATACGGAATCATTCTCTAAATGTTAGAAACCAAAGAAGATATTTTTTGCTAAATAGAACTTTTCTAAGTGCTTATAATTAATTTACCGGAATATTTCATTCATTTCATATTAAGTTAAATCATGATTTTTAAAATGTTAGTTCACTATGGAGCATTATTTATAGGAAAATCTGCATATGCGGTCTCAAGAAAAGTATCTGAGATTCAAAAAGAGATTATGATTAATGGACCTGTTGAGGTTTCATATGATGTCTATGGAGATTTTGAACATTACTCAGGAGGGATCTATGTTGTTAGTTCTAACAAATCTTGTTTATACACTTAATCGTCTTATTTCTCCTCCTTTTTCCTCTTTATTTATTTCTCTACTTTTAATACTGCAGCATACAGCTGGAGAGATGTTGGGAGGACATGCTGTGAAGATGATCGGTTGGGGAGTTGAGAACGGAACACCGTACTGGATCTGTTCCAACTCCTGGAATAGTGACTGGGGAGAAAATGGTCGGTAAAACAAAGGAAAAAAAGTGTAACAAATAGGTCTAAAAGACTAAATAATTCAAAATGAGTTAATTTCGAAGAATGAAATAAGTATATAATTATCTTGAATATTAAACTGTTGAAATCTATTGAGACTTAAAAAGATAATATTCTTAAAGGTTTCTTCCGTATTATCCGTGGTCTCAACGAATGTGGCATTGAGTCAGGAATAGTCGCTGGAGAACCTAAGCTATGAATCAAATAAATTAAATGAATGTTTATATAGTCAATTAAGTAGATGGTTGTCTATAATTAGTTTAAACTAGCCTGATGTATGCCTCATGAAAAGTTGAATTTTCTGTCTCACCTAATATTGTAAGCAATACTTTATTGGTAATTAATATTTAGAGGTTTTTAAATTAATTTAGCGAGAGATCAATAATATGACACATGTCGAGTAACGAAGATTTTTATAAAGCATTTATTAACCAAAGTAATTTAGTAGCACACGTTTAAAAAAGTATAAATGTGGAAAATATCATGTACAAGGGTATAATATTATTTGGATATTTAATTAAACGTCCCATAGAAGAAGTGGTAAGTATGAACAGTTGGACTAACAGAGTCAAAATGCCTTGGCTTCATTAGCTGGAATTAAAGGAACATTACGAATGAATGAGATGAAAAGATAGTGGAAGTGGAAGTAAGAAATTTAAAGATTATGGTATCCATATTCTTTGAATATAAATGAGGCTAAGTCATCATCGATATTTTTGTACATTTAGAACCAGTTGGCATACTTATTGTGACTAATTTTACCGAAAAATATGGATATACACTCATCTTTATGTTTGAAAGCTTGCTCCGAGTTTCCTGTCAGGAAGTTACCTAATTTTGGAGCATTCCCATTAATTCCTTCGTAATTTTCTTTATTTAGCATATAATCTAAGTATATGTACCGAATGTGCCAAAATTTCTGAAACAAAATTCAAGTGCTGTTAAATTAGCATAGATGACGTAGCAATTCGCAATGCTAATGCACATGTGTTATTTAAAGCCATCTTGAACTATATTTACATTTTCATTAAATTATCTCGTCTCTCAACTGTTATGGGTCATCCAAAGCTCTAGGCACTACCATCATCCACTTGCACAAACAAGGAGATAAAAGGGCTGCTATTGCCAAAAAGCTCGGTGTCACGAGAATGGCTTTTTACTGAACTGTGGAACGATTTCAGGAGTGGAAGATCCAAGTCTGTCAACACTCTTCGCATTTAAAAAATTGTCAACAAGAGGATTCTTCGAGATAAAAAGAGGTCGATGAAGAGGATGGTTTCCGTCCAACATCACTGAGAAGAATTACGAAACATGAACTATGCTTCCATTCATATAAGATTCATCGAGCTCATATATTGACGGAGAAAATCAAAGTCAATCGTTACTAAAAGGCGAAGAAACTTCTAAACGTCGTTTGGCCGTGCTGCACTTCGCATGTGCTTTTCACTGATGAAAAAATTTTCACTGTTAATCCCGCTCACAATAGTAAAAATAATAGCCAACTTCTTCAACGTGGACATCAGAGGCCTGAAAGAGCTTCATGTCCTAATTAGTTAATGGTTTAAGATTTTTGATGAACATTTAAAATAGGGAAAATTTAAAAGAACTTAAAAAAAATATTTATGCCTTTTAGGCTGATTTTGAAGTGACCTAGAACGCTCTATATATAGTGCTAATCTATATTATGAATGGTTTCAATTCTAAATGTTCTAAATGCTTCACCCTTTTTTTTTATATTTTAAAAGCATTTCTTTTTTTGTTATGAGATTTATCTATGGCCGCTTGTTAGATAGAGCTCACAACGAATAGATATATGTGCGCTTGACTGAGAGTCAGTTAACACAAGTTTATTAACTTAACGACAACAACACGAAATAATAAGGAAACAAAACAGAGTGTCGAAAGTGGAAGATGGTTGAAGCTAATAACTCGTTCGGCAGCTTCGGAAGCTTTTTGATCTTGGGATGTCCGTGCTCTTATACTGTCAGTTTATTGAATCAATTACATTGATATTTATGTCATGATAATGGTTGTTTGAATATGTTTGGCATGTGAATCGTATAATATGATTTCATTGGTAAATACATAGATGTTGAAGTTAATCTATTATATTTAGAATATTACAAATATCCTAATATTCGTAACAATTTTACTATCATCAATCACAGAGGAACTTCTTTTCCCATAATGTGTGGCATATTAAGTGGGTCTCAGTGTTTATTTCCTGCAGCATTAACCACTATGCAATGATATACCAGATGTTAGGAGAGAAAAAATTCGCAGCAGTGGTATGTTGAATTGACTGAACGACTATAATCGTTAGTTAAAAGTTTTAATCATTTTATCTTCTCTCTTTTCTGTTAAGAAATAAACTAACTTTCTTATAGGTAATTTCATGAAGCTAATAACTTTTCGCAGTTTATTGTTCGTGATTGCTTTCATCACGCTATTTTCTATCATCTATTATTTTGCGAGATTAAGAATTGGTTTTTCTATGCATTTCCAAGTACAAAAACAACTGAGTAATTGGACAAGGTATGAGTTATAAATTTGAACTCCTATTTTCTACATTTAAATTGGCTTTTTTTCATATTGTTGTTTTGTTAACTATTAGTGGTATTATCTAAGTTTTTAAGAACATTCGATTTGAAACAACTACAGAATAAACATGGAACAAATAAGTTTAATGACTTGAGCAAAAATCGAATAGTACCGTCTTCTCTCTTTCTATACAGAGCATATATTGATCAAAGGTTAGAAATTTTTGTAGTACCATATAATAGTATCATTAAAAATTATTACTTTAAATAGTTTCAGAACATTTCCCACGAGAATCCGTGTTTTTTCAATAAATATGTGTCTTGATAAGCGTTTAGTAATTATGGGAGCTATACGAGGAAAGTACTTGACTTTTCAAACACATCCTATTGAGGGCGATTGTCCATGGAAATGGGCAAACGGTTGTAAATATAACTCTTACATTTTAGAATCTATAGATAACCTAAATTCTACATATGGTGATATGGTAGGTTTGCTCTATTTTATTGTATGCTCTGATATCATAAAAGTTCAAAAACATTAAAGAAATTGATTTAATAAAGCTTTATGTTAGTAATTCTCAGCTTACCCTATTTCTAATGAACCGTAATGTATCACTTATACTATTGAAAATATCAGATCAAAAGGAGAAAGGTCTAACTATCTGTGTGCCACCTATATATTGGTGAGTAGCTCTTATTATATAGTATTCTGCTAGAAAATATGACGGTATTTTTATGTCTTCTTCATTTATTTTAGGTTATCAGACTGGACCAAGATGATTCTCTTTGTGGAAACATGGAGAGCACATGGAGCAGAAAAGATTATTATTTATTATCATTCCTCTACTAAACAAATAAGGAGTGTACTAGAACATTATGAGAAAATAGTACGTGTTTTGACTCACTTTTCGGTTACACTTTTTTATTTATATAGGCATCCAAAATTCCAGGGTTTTGTCGAAATCATTCCTTGGCCTCTTCTTCCTTCTTCAAGATTAGTAGATCCAAATATTTCTGTATACCGTCTTGCTCACTCATTAGCTCATAATGATTGCCTTATGAGAATCAACACTGAGTACGGTGCTTTAGTGGACATTGACGAAATGCTTGTGCCTAAGTAAGCCGATCATGAGTATTGCCGATACATTTTCAAATTTCCTATTTTATAGTTTTATAGCCAGTTTTTAAATATATTATTGATATTACTTTTGATCAATATATGCTCTGCATAGAATGAGAGATGGTACTATTCGATTTCTGCTTAATTCCTATAAGCTAAAATTTAGTCCTCTCTAAATACAAAATTACTGAGGTTATAAAATTTTTAGAGAATCTTCTCTTCTGAATTTTATCTCAAAAAAGTTCGGATCTGATGAAAATATTGGTGCCCTTTCTTTCTCCCACATAACATTAAACTTCTATCCACCGCTGGTTTCTAATTTTTTCGCTTTCAAAGAGCTGGACTACCGAGGTGTTATCTCTCCTTCTACAACGTTTAATAAAGGACCACCCAAGGTTAGTTTTGTGTTCAAAAATGGACACTTTGAATGTCCATACATGGTGTAGTTATAGTTTTAAAAAAGTAATCTAGTAAATGATGTTTTATTTCTGGATTTCTGCTCATTAGAAAGGCTGCGGGTTTTATAGTAAGGTAGTGATTTAAGTGGAAGAATTTGTTGAGCATTAATGGGAAAGAACATTCCTTTTGGCTTAGATCCCACATGGAGGCCTCTCAATAGAGCTTGGACCGTTTGCGCAGCCCCAGCATATCTCTCCCAATATAGGGTTTGGCAATTATTGATGTTATACTGAGATAATTAGTAGGAACGATTCGTTTATATTATATTGCGTAAATAAAAGTTAAATCTGTTTATTGTTCTCATACTTTGGTTACAAGTGGATAAATGGGATTTAATGTTTTTATCTAGAAATTATCAATATCTTATAACTCTAGATGGTATTTCGTTCCGCAGCAGTGGACCTACTTTCTACTCATCAGATTATTAGGTTCAACGGTAATTGGAAATCAGAGAAGGTAATAGTCTTCAATATATATTATATTATACAATTCTAAAAATCTGCAAACATTATCTGTGAATTTATATCTTTCACATAAGTGGTTTTCTTAAGGTTCCGCTGGAAAAAGGACTTTTACTTCATAACCGTTATAACTGGGCTGCAGAAGTTACTCCTCATCAAAAAAATATATCTTTTCTTCCCGCTTCACATAATATTGAATCCTTTCGCAAATTACTCGTCAGGAAGAAGCACCTTATATTTCCTAATGGTGCACAATTCAACTACAATACTCAGCGTATTTTAGGAAACTGCCTGCAACGGTAAGTGTTGAAGGTTTAAATTAGCTTCACGCTTTTATATAAAACCAAAATAGTGTTATCCCAAACTGAAAAGAACTTTGAGCTTATAAATCAACAATGTCTTTGAAGGCTAGAATAGGGCACCTCTAGTAGTATAATTTAGCTGGCGCGAAACACAAAACAATTGTAAAACTCCTCTCTGGAGTTGCTATAAGCAGATGATGAGCATGGAAAAGTGGGATATCGTAAAGTCAACTACACAAAACGGATTCCATGCCCTTTAATATTTAGTTTGTGATTGTATCAATACAGTTCCTACGCATATTTATAATATTACACCAGTAAATTAAAAATATACCATATACATATTGCCCAAACCTATACCAACAGTATGACTACACATTATCTCGTCTGGCCCTCCTACCAAACTGACTACCTTCGTATGTTTTTTAAAGTTCGTCTCGTTACAAACGTATTAAACCTGAGCTCATCAACATAAATGACTTCATCAAGTCTCTAAACCGTAGCCTTGATGGTATAAAGAAAATGATAGAACCTTTGAAACCCGACTATCTTTAGCGATAGATATAATCACTATATCCATTACACCACGGAGGAATTCCAATAAATTAATCTCGAAATTAGAAATTTGTAGATAAATCTTCTTATAGACTTAAACCATGATTTCTACAAGAATTTCTCGAGACAACCTATGCCCACTTGGACTTTATTTCCGATTCGTTGTAACCAGGCTACCTAGCAAACTAGAGAGTATTGGTTATATTAATATACACCTGAAATAAACACTAATTCACATATAAAGAGCAAATAACAACAATACCAGAACGGACAAATCAGAACAAATATTTGCAGTTTAATTGCAACCTAAATAATATGAAAATAATAAATTCAATTGGATAATAATCGCATATACCAATAAAACTTGTACAGCGGTCATAACAATTTTTCTACTCGTTATTTACTCGTTAACTCTTATCAGTAAGAAGTTAGTTAATAGATTTAAGCACTTATAATAATTACATACAACTATAAATACATAATAATACCAACTGTTCATCATTGATCTTTCTTTGAAAAATAGTCAAGTAAGTTCCTACTAGATCGCCTTCGACTGCAGTTATTTAGTTCTGAAACAAATTTTATTAATTTATTTAATAACTGAAACTGTATTATACACAATAAACAACTTAGCGGACCCTTTACTGCTTCAACAGATTTTTTAAGTGGTGTTCTCCTAACTGTGAGTTTCCTTGGTGAATTACGCAACACCCGTTCTTGTTCTGCTATCATCTTTGAACACACTGATTCTTTGAATTCACTTACACTTGGAACTCTGAAAGACATTTATGAATATTCTTTACTTTAAACTTTAGCAATACTACACTATAAAATATTTAGTTGTTGCGGAGTCCTGGATGTAATAAAAGGATCGTCTCCTAAAAGTTAAAGAATATGATCTCAACTCCAAGCTATCTATTTAACTTCATTTTTGATAAATCACTTTAAACTTAATACCCTACACCCGACTTATAGCTGGTTTCTCCACACGATTATCTTCTCTATTGTATAAACCAATGCATCTATTCAAAACAAAGGGAATATGGAGATCAACTGTTTTAAATGTATTAAAATTTATATATCTGATTGATTTTAGCACAAGAAAATATTTATAACTCATCTCGGTTTTTCTCCTACGTGTATCAATATTATGAGAATAACCAGAACTAAAAAAACCACCACTAGACGCAATAAAAGACGAATACAATGTTTCATAATTTCACAAATGGCTTACTTAAAATGTGCAAGTGCTCAAAAAAACTATATATATATATATATATATATATATATATAATATGACCTAGTGAACGAATAATTTTGATATCTAAAAAAGATATTTGTAAAGTAAACACTATAGCTTTGCGGAAGTGACTTATTTCACCATCAAATAATAGGTGATCTCAGATAAACCTGTTTCACAAAAATAAACAATGTCAATAACAATCAATATGCAAAAATAAATTACTGGTTTAACCATTTACAACCATCATACCTTACTATACGTACCTCACTCTACTTAGTCGTTCAGATCTTCCACTTTCATTATGGTTACGAGACCACCAGTCTTCTATGGTTACGACAACCTTAGCATTTTTCTGTATAAATTATTACATATTATTGAAATAAATTAACTTCAATTCATATGATGCATAAAATGAAGCCTAATCTAATCAGAATTAAACACTAACGATAGTTAAACTTCACTTTAGCTAGAATTTCCCTGCCATGAAAAGGCCGAACATTTTCACCATTAGTTAGATTTTGAACATAGCGCTCATAAACAAAGTTTGGTAAATCTTCCGTGGGAAATCTAAAATGTATATGAGAATAGACAATATATATAAAGGTAAAAATGTTCATATATAGCCTAATTTTATTCAGATGTATCTAAAATTGATTTAAATCACCTGCTATGAAAGACGTTAAGGGGTTTTTGAGGAGATACTGTTATCTGAGATGGCCTCCAACGATGTGCAGTTTTAAGTGATGATTTATTAGTAACATTTGAAAGAGGCAATACAGGAGAAGACAACCTGGTAAGAATCATTCATAGTCATTCACCTTCATTGTAAATATTATTTCAGAAACCCGAAATATACTTACTTGATAATTTTATTATGAGGCGACCTAGATAGAGCGCTAATTTTTTTGAGAGGGCTTATGAATGGTTCTTTTCTTTTTCGTAATGATTCCTGATCCAGCATTGATTTTCTTGGAGATAAATACATACGTGCCACCGGACGAGACGTTATTGACATGCTTTAAATGGAAAAAATAACGCTATAATTGTCTTCAGAATGAAATAAATCAAAAGTTTAACCCACCCGCCCACCATGGCTGTAGTTTTTTCTGAACAAGTCATATTATATGGTTCAATTTTCTCAAACTGGATAAGCCTATTCTCCATATAAGATTTGTCCGAAATATTTCCTGGACTCCAGATACGGAAGCAATCATCATCCATAGAGACCATATAACTTCAATAATGAAATCATAGTACATTTAGATAGTATCCATACTCTTTGCCACAGATTGCATGTAATTATATCTCCGTCAAATCAGAGGATTTAACATATGTAATAGTGATAGCTTTAAACATTGTACTAACGTTCCACCAGCACTCCAACCCACAGATGTAACCTCTCTACTGTGTCCATTTAGAGTAAATTTGGGTAAATGCGCCTTTGATCTTCTCTCCGTGCCAACATCACAAGAGTCATCCAAGAACTTATGGAAATCCTGTAGTATAAAATCAGATATTTATTTCTAAGCCTTAAACCCTAAAGTATAGACTACCTAATCTAAATTTCTAAGAATTTGATACAAGTAGAGCTGAAAATCGTCCAAATAATTTTTAGGGAAAAACCTGTAAATCCCAAATAACAGCTTGATTATTTGTAGATCCACATATTATCTGATCGCAAATAGGTGAAGCATTTACCTATAAAAATTACACATAGATGAGGAGACTTACCTGCTACAATTGAGCTACTGGTTTTAATCACTTTGTTTTACAAGTTAGCAGTGAAAATTACCTGCACATAAAATGATTCTATGGTAGCACCGCTGAAGTGCCGAACTAAATAAATCTCATATATATTACAAATATTCATATACGCAATAGAAAACTAAACTACTCACTCGGCATTGTATTAGTAG
Source organism: Heterorhabditis indica (assembly GCA_020740425.3). Taxonomy (NCBI): domain Eukaryota; kingdom Metazoa; phylum Nematoda; class Chromadorea; order Rhabditida; family Heterorhabditidae; genus Heterorhabditis; species Heterorhabditis indica. The sequence goes on from JAJAVP010000038.1 coordinate 32,765, forward strand.
TAGTAACTGCGTATTCGTACACATAATTATCAGTAACAGCTGCAAATAATGAACTCCCAAAACGATCAAGACAAAGACTTGTTACACCTGAATAATTGTAAAACACTTACGGTCCGTATCACATTATCATTAATGTGATGCTACAATAATTCCAGTTACAATAAATAATGTAACAGTTGAACCTGCATCTTTGCTGAGCGGTACGTGTAAAGTGCTTAGAACCTGACCCTCTTCTTTAATAGACATTTTACGACTATCCCACATACGAATTCCACTAAAATATAAGAATATTGACGATGAAACGAATAACCCATAGGAAAAAGAAAGTATTAATGAATTACAAGTATTCTTGCTAAATGTAGTTTTTCTTAGATAAAAACCTCTTGGCATTAGATGAAGCTGACACAATAATATAATCATTTATATAAGATACACTAGTCACGCTCGGTGGGTCTGTTTTCTCCAGTTTAATGCTATGACGACAATTAGATCTTCTCCGTGATGTATTGCAAGTGTATGAAATAATAATAGTAATTATTATTATTATTATCATTACAATTATATATATATATATCTTATAACAGCATCATATTGAAAAAGATGATATCTAAGCGCCTAAAGCTTACTTTTAATAATATGTGCATTCCGATAAACATTAACTGGTTTCTTCACTTCCTGGCCTCTGTTCCTTATGTAACTTGTTCTTGTGTCCCATACACGAATTTGTCCATCTCTTCCACCAGTCACAAAGGTATCTTGAAAATAATAGAAAATAAATTTGCCTTCATCTATGTTCCTATTTTAACAATCTTTAATGAATTTTAACTAACATGGACTATCTGGTGCAAATGAGGCCGAGCGAACTGTCATATCATGCCCAAAATACAGTGTCGACTTCTCCTGTTGCAAATCCCATATCCTAAAATCTATAATAATAATAACTTAATATTAAATATTAAAAAAAGAAAACATTCATTTCCTAGCGCTCAATGTCTAACCGAACATTAGTATCTCCTGATATAGATAGTAATTCGTTAGGACTATGTGGTACACCCATTACATCCGTTATTGTTCCCTTATGAGCAGCAAAGTCTATAATAACATCAATTAAACAAAAAATAGCAATGATTATAAAATTAATCTAATTTGAAAACTACTCACACTGCAAGACACCTGCTTTTGCATCTATAGCAGATCCATACACACCCCGAACATCAACAATGCCGACATTCCCATCATCGTCACCAAGATATAATAAGTGCTCGGAATGTGGAGAGAAGCGACAAGTTACCCATGAAGACTAAATCTGGTTGTATCAAACTGTTTGTAACATGCAGTGTATTCTAATGATGACTTCTATGCCAAATTCTTTAGGTTATTATGACACATTTTAAAATAAATTACATTAAGTGTTTTTGCAAATACCCTGATTTATCATTAGTGGTTGGAGAAAAATTTAAATCTATGAAATAATGTAGATGCTAAGAAATAACATGTTTGTTCATATACACTAATATCTAATTAATACATATTTTTCCGCTTTTTAATAGTAGAATCTAAGTTACATATCACTATCATGCAAGAGTATCCCGTATATTTATCTAAGGTAACAAGAAGAGTTGATTATGCAATTCAGTAGTTAGCATTAGCATAATATCTTCATTTCAGAAACAAAATAAGTGTTAGCTTACATTTAATCCATTAGGACCAACTGGAGTTTGAGCAACACTCTGTGAGTAATAGTTCAAAAATGAACGGTCCGGAAATTTTCGAAAGCACTGTTTTCGAGTGTTTATAGCCCACAGTATATCCATTGAAATGCTGAAGAGAAATTGGGCATAAAACAGAAGGATTAACCGCATCTCGAGTCCCAAGAGTACGTTTCCTTTACTTTAGAAAGATAAACAAAAAATACTAGTAAAAAAAATAACGACCATAGTAAATAGTGACAGTATTTTTTTTTAAATTTCCACACATTTAAATTTTGGCGCCCTCCTCTTGGAATTAGCACAGTAAATGGAAAATCGTATAGATGAAAAGCAAGTTTATTTGTATTTAGGCATTATACTATCTTTTTTATTATTAATTCTTTGAGCCACTGTTATGGATAAAAGCTTTGTACCAACATTTTCGTTGATATCATGTGATATTTAAAATAGCCTATATTTATATACATGTATAATATATATGTACAGTTTAATACTTCAGTTATTTACGTTTCCTGCCTTTTTGTGCAAAGCAATGTATTAGAATTATTTCATCACTTAAGTGATGCAGATAATTTTATTATTAAAAATATTTTTTATTACTTGTTTCAAACATACATATTTGGTCTCTACCTTTTAATATTTAAGTAGCGTATTTTCAAAATGGTAATAACGTTAGAATTTTCATAGTTCATTATTGCGTATCTATGAAAGAAAAATATATAATAGCATTAATATTCTATTTAATCAAATGCAGTTCGTATATTTACAATAAAATGAAACGATCGTTTGATGGAGAACCTTCATCACCCTCAGATAGGCCTCATGAATACATGTATAAATTACGTGGTTAGTAAAGCTTACTTTATTTTAAAAAACTACTACAAATGTCAGGTGGAGATTGTCACTGAGTTTTTATATTTACGATTCTATAATTTTAAAGACGAATGTCAAATTCTATATTTTGGTACTTTGTAGGTATAACATGTGAGGAACTACGTAAGCGTAGGAGATTAAAAGAAATTCAGATAAGAAAAGAAAAAAGAAATGCTTTATTGGATATAAGGAGACATTTAAGGACTGAAATCAATGAGGTAAATTGATAATTAATAAATTAGCAATTATGTATGTGCCACTAGTTATATGCGTACCTGTATTATTTGGATTTTTATTGAATTTTACAGTTGTACTTGATAGGTTTTTAGTACGTTGCAAATGATCATCTCATTGATAAATCAACTCTAGACATGATGATGAGTGGTAGTTATGATCAGGAATTGGCCGCAGTAAAATTTCTTCGAGAAAAAATCTATAAAAGTAAGTTAACTCACAATTGTGTTCTTGAGTATTAGTTATTAGCTGTTAGACCTATGTAAAGTATTACTTTTCTTCAGGTGTTACGTCTTGAGAAATTGGGAAAGAAAAACATTTTAAAGTATTTTAGTTGGAGAGCCTTGTTTATATCGTCTTGCCGCTACTTCATTAATCCCTCTATTAGTTGAACTTTATCTAAGAGATAATGAGGAACTGAAAAGAGAAGTTTCTTGGATTCTCATCAACATGAATAATGGCAGGAATTCTTTCAAATGTGAACTAAAGAATACAGTTCTTTCAAGTTTATGCAGTCTCGTTAAGTTAGTAATGGTTTTAATTTCCATGTTTTTTTCTACTTATTAGTAATATTTTAGAGACGATAATGCTTATTTATCAATGTTTATTTTAGAGAACAACACGACGATTTAGTACTAGCCCAACTTTTGTGGTGTTTAGCATCACTTATTGAGGACTCAGTAGCTGGGAGAAATTTCGCAATTGAAAATCAGATTGTGCAACAAATTAAGAGAATATGTGAGGGGTTCGTTTGCTGTTTTACACAATTTGTTTGTTAAGGAGTTAATTTCTATTCGAATATTTTAGCCATACGGACATAGAAGTTCTGCGTCATTCTGTTTGGCTCATATCCCAATTATTCTTGCGTATCACGGAATACACACCGGATATTACTATGGTGGGCTTACTACTTCTAATATTTGAGTGGAATATAGGGATTATAGGAGAAAAAATCTTAACAGATAAGCATGGAATAGTAGTACTTAGGCAAGGCTTATATTTTGATCGGTTCGTTTTTAAAACATGCGAAAGTATTAATTCTCCCCAGTGGAGATTTGGAAGTCATCAAGCTCTGTAACAACGTAATATTTCTTTATAGGATAAAATAATTCAATGATGGAATTAGATAGTAATATAAGTAAGCCTTTAGGAATTAAGTTTTATTTGTTATGAAGCAGATGAATTGTATAGTATATATAATTTTTATCATGTATTTCCAACCTTCATTAATCTATTTTTTCGTTTTTATTATTACCATTTTCGTTATTTCCTCTCCTGCCTCTCGTCTTTGCTGCTCTTTCGTCGGAAGATGGGGGTACTCAATGTGATGCTATAAGAGCATGCACTTCTATGTCTGAATGCTTTGAATTGATAGAGGTATAGTACCTATCATTTAAATAATACAACATTTGGAGTTGTGATTTTAAGGTTTTTTTAGCCTATGTATTTGGCTGGTATTCATCTACGTCTTATTGACTTGATACCCATTATTTCATCGGTTATGCGACCATCTGTTATACGAATCATGGCAAATATAATACAGGATACTTCGTGTTATACTGAAGGTTTGATATATAATATTCATTATTAGTAAGTGAGATTGTGTTATTTTTTATAGCTCTCGTCAACCATGGTTTGCTTGAACATCTTATTCCAATGATTGGAGTTCGTACTATTGCTCGTGACGTGTGTTTTATCATAGCTAATATATCAGCAGAAGGGGAGAAAATGATTGATCTTATAGTTAACTCGAATATTATGCCAGAGATTACTAGACTCTTGGAAAGTAGTGATTATGAGACGAGAAAAGAGGTTAGTAATAAGTTATTTATTTTAAATTTTGTAATTTTGACTTTAATTTGTTCTAGGCATGTTATATCGTATGCAATGTAGCAATGTCACGCAATATGAAGCATTTAAGTAAAGTACTAGATGCCCAGTTATTACGTCCACTTTGCGACTTCCTCACTGTTATGGATCTAGAGATTGTTGGAGACGTTATGGATGCAATTGCTAACCTTCTCGAATTTGGGGAACAGATGGCAGTTGAACGAGGAGGTTGTAATATAGCAAATATTATAATATGCCGGTCATGTATGGTTTAATTTGTATAATGTTTACAACAGAATTCGATAATGGTGTAGCAGTTCGGTTGGAAGAAATAGGGGGCAAAGATAAACTGGAATTCTTAACAAACAGTGATTCTATAGATATTCACATAAAAGCATATGAGGTGCTTGATAGGTATACCACTTAATCAACAATATGTTTTATTTTCTGCACATTAATGTTATTGTGTGTGGTTGTTTAGTTAATCATTGGTTTAGATTTTTTTACGGTAAGGACGATAACCTATACGAAATGGATGACAATGTGGCTAGTCGGCATGCAGGTTTTAGTGGCAAAATGTGTTCCTCTTCTAAACAAGAAGAGCGAGACTCGGTTGATGATATAATAGATAATGTTTTAAGAGATGGTTGATTAACTAGTTAAATTTTCACATTTGGTCCTATATATATATTTGCATTAATGTTCGTTTAAGTCGCTTATATTTTATAAGGATTATTCTCAAGGCTTACAGGTTCTCTATCGGGTTCCTACTATCTGTTTTAATGCTTATTTCAAAATAATGCTTCTCATAAAGTTGCATTCTAAGTGTGATATCCTGTTTCAGCCAATACATGATTCTGATATTTATTTTCACCTTCCCTTTGTATTTAATTAAATTTGAGTTATTTTTTAATAGTTGGTATTATTTTGGACATTACTGCATTGCCAAGTAAATTTCTGATTACAGTTGTTTCGCAAAAAAAACATGGCACAAAATACGAGTTGCGGCTAGTAGTAAGAATTGATTATTTGGTGACAACTGCTTCGCTGATTATTGATATAAAGTGGCAGCGAAGTAACTGTTATTTACTCAGCGTGCAGTATGTTAAATTTTATATGAGGAGTCAAGAAGCAATTATTTTGAAAATGGAGCTATCGTTTTATTACGTAATCATATGCAAAAAACTTATTAGATTATAAGTACATGTTTTCCAAATTGGCAATTATTTATAGCAACATTTTTTTCTCATAATATTTCGATACGAGAATATTCAAGTGAGTAAAAACAATAAGTCATACGGTGACTTTTATAGTCCGTGAATTTAACTAGGGACCAGTTATTTACTGATACTGGCGCAGCGTACTTGTATTTAATTTACAATTCATAATAGTTCTATATAAAGAATTCAATAAAACTTATATTTCTTATGAAAGTGAAATACTTTATGTCCTGTATGAATAGTTGTATCATTAAAGGATATACTAGGTTTCAACGTCCACTCGTAAATTTGAAATGCATTTTCGTTTAATTCAACGGTCATACCATTATAGTGGACTAACCATCCGAGGAATTATACTTCCCATAAGGTTTGTCTTCTATCTTTCATAGTATAATTATTTATTTAAATATTATTGCGAGAGTGTATATTTCAAACGACCATATTGTTCAGGAAACATATGCTTCACTCAAAACTTTTAAATCGACGAATATTGAATGCAAGTCTCCGATATGCAGCTACTGATAGGAGTAAGGTTGAGTATACCCTTAAAATGCTCAAAGAAGATTTACAGAAGCAACAAGACGAGGAAGCCAAAAAACTTAAATTGGTAAATAGCAAATACTGTTTAATGTGTTAGATATATCAGTCTACCTGTTTTTACAAATAAAATGTCTATAATATTTGTTCCTTCAGGTTCACATCACTAATAATGATATAACTAAGCCAACGTTAATGCAAAAGGTCGTTCATGAGATGAAACACTATTATCATGGTTTTCGACTTCTTGCTCTTGAGACGAAACTAAGCACAAAATATATGTGGAGAGTTCTACGGGGAGACACTTTATCAAGAAGGGAGCGACAGCAACTTGTGAGGTCTATTTAGTACCTAGAATACTAATGAAAATATTTGTTTTTCTTCAAAGGTGGTCAATTACAGGTGCGTACTGTATCAGATTTGTTTCGTCTTGTCCCCTTTTCTATTTTTATAATTGTTCCATTCATGGAACTTGCACTTCCTATATTTATCAAATTATTCCCAAATATGCTTCCTAGCACGTTCCAAGAAAGTAGTAAGGAGGTCTGTATTATAGTTTATTGAATATTTAATAATAGTCAGAAACTATGGTATAGATCACTAGTGGCATTTTATGATTAAATTTACGTCCTAGGAAGAAAAACTTCGTAGACAAGTCAAAGTGAAGGTTGAAATGGCAAAATTTCTTCAAGATACTATTGAGGAAATTGCACTGGAGAAACGAACTAAGGCAATCGAACCAAAAGACTCGAAAGCTTTGGAATTTGCTAAGTTTATTAAGAAGGTATACATAGTCTTTCATATTTTAGTGAGATAATTAATAAATTTTGGAGCTGTTGGTTATAGGTCCGTTCAGAAGGAGGATATGTTTCAAATGAGGAATTATTCAAGTTTTCTAAACTGTTTGAGGATGAACTAACACTTGATAATCTCAGTATGAGTCAGTTACGGTTCGTTTTAACTGCTTTTTATTTACTATTCACTTATTTTAAACTATATTTTTCAGATCTCTTTGTCGTTTGATGGTTATACAGCCACTCGGTAGCCCAGAGATTCTCCGATTCCAACTTAACATGAAGCTTAGGGAATTGAAAGCTGATGATAAGGTTAAAACATATATTGTACTGAAATGTAAAATAAATTAAGGATTATGGAAATAAATAATTTATTGTTTTTAGCAAATAGTGGCCGAAGGTGGAGTTGATGCCTTGACTATTCTTGATCTGCAGCAAGCTTGTAGGGCTAGAGGGATGAGAGCTATCGGTTTAAGTGAAGGCAGATTAAGAGACCAGGTAATGATGCTTTCTTCATTCAGGTGTATTTTTAAGAGGAAAGGAGGTTATATGTAATTTTCTTTTAGTTAAAACAATGGCTGGAATTGTCTTTAAGTGACAAAGTTCCTCCTTCCCTTTTGCTTTTATCTCGTGCTCTCTATCTACCGGAGGATATATCATTTACTGACAGGCTGAAGGCGCTCGTTCAAAATTTACCAGATGGTAATTCTTCTTCTTGAAGTTTTCTCATTTTATTCATAATTTGATTAAAATATGTGCAAAGTACTATAAATTTAGGAATTGCTGAGCAAACGCGTCAGAAGTTGACTGAAATGGAAGGCGGTCAGGTGGACCATAAAGCCAGGATAGAATTAATTAAGCAAATTGAAGATGCGATTGCTAAAGAAAAGACACTAGCGATCGAGAAAAGGAAAGAGGAAGAGGTTCTGTTTCTTCAATAACTTTGATTTACTTTTTTTTCCATTATCTGATTAGAATAGTCTTTCAGCTACCTAGTATCAGAGAATAAATAAATATTTAAATTTATTTCTCCAATATAGATAAATCGAACAGAAAAGTAAGTTTTGAGTGCATATAGGTATTTTACCTGCACATGTAGCAAAATGTCTTATTGTAATTATAATAACTAATAGTTTATTTTTCTGTTATTTTTTGTAGGCTGAACTTAGTGGCACATTTTTAGGGGGTACTTTTGGTAAAATTATATTATCAGCAATAAATGACTATATTTAGAGTATATGAAGAAGTATATAATTTAGAAGCAGAGAGAACTTCAAAAGAAGGTAGTGGAAGAGAAGCATAAGGAAGGAACTGAGGAAGATAAATTAGCAGAAACTATAAGATTGAAAACAAAAGATCTTGCACAGACTACAGCACTTGAAAACATTAATAGTATTAAGGTTGGAATTTCGCTTTGAATATACTTAGATTGTTTCTGAATGCACTCATTTCTTCTACACTTATTTTGGCATTTAGGGAGAGGTTTATAATCCCGTCCACGTAATAGATGTTGTAAAAGAGCCAAAAGTAAAAACGGATGATTCAAAGGTAAGCCAAATATGTTTATGCCTTATTAATGTACTTTACTGTTTAAAAGCAGAGAACTATTCAACATAAGAATTCTAGAAACCTAATAATCAATAAGGCATTTTAGAGTTATAAAAATTGAATTCTAGGTTGATCCAATGGATCTTTCTTCTATAGAACAGATTTTAGTTGGTGGACCGCTTCATGAGGCTAAACATGACATTATTGGATTAAAAGAAAAAGTTATAGAACATACTGAGGTTTGGTATTTATTATTAGGTCTACAGGAGATTTCAAGGGGAAGCATATGCTTGTGAATTTATATATTTGAAAACGTATTTATAGCATTTGCTTGTATATGCTGAAAATCCTTAGATAGTGTTATCTTTCTACTACATAATGTAGAAAATTCGAAAAAAGAGGAAATCTGAAATCTAAGGATCATCTTTCATAGTAATAAAGATACTTCGAATTGTTCTTAAGCGAAGCGTCAATTCTTTCTTTATCCTTACCAAAATTAAGTTATTATATAAGTTTTAGAATACAAATGCTATGTGATGTACCATAGATTACGTTGAGCTCGTCAATGGGTAATCGCAACTAACAAAAATCATTTTAAAAAATAAGTGGCAAAACTTTTTATAACTTTGTAGGTAATTTTTTAAGCAGAATTATTATTTCTATTTGTTCCATGCTTTCTCTAAGCTCTGTAGAACCTTAGGTAAATTGGTTTTCAATGTGTTAGTTAGCCCGTTCGAGCGATTATAGAATTCATAGCATTTCCTTTATGTGTATTCACTTCCGCCATTATTTCGTGATTATTGGACCAGCAAACTACTAAAATATTCAGGACCTCATCGAAATCAATGCTCTAGATGGAGCATTCTCTGAAACCAAGGTAGCAAAACGTCTGAGATCAAAGTTAAACTCGATGATAGAGAATGTTGATTCACTAGTAACTCGGCTAGAAGAAGAGAAGAGGAATATCTCCGAAACCATTGTAGATCCATCCATGCCTGAAACAACTGCGGTTAAGATGTAAGTTATGCACCACGTATTATGTGAAGTATGGCTAAAAATAATTAAATCAATAGATAAGACATTAAGTTTTCTCTAATAAGTTAGTTGTTACTAAATTACCATATGCCTTTTGTTAATTATGCATATTATAGGAAGTCATTCATAATTTCCAATCAGGCATAAATTTATATAATAGGAAACTAACTGTTAACCATTAATGATTTCTAAAGGGAGAAGCAGGTTCGCGTCCAAGACCTTATTGAGTCTATTACAAAACTTCAAAAGCTATCTTTGGAGGAGAATGGTAAGAAGGAGAGAATAGAACAATTGTTAAAGAGTATTGATGAAGATAGTGATGGAATTATTGACGCAGATATAGTTCTTGAGGTAAGAATATAATGGTTTATATAAAACGACATCAGAATAGTTCATTGAACTATTTCATTAAGCGTAAATACTTAACAGGTGATAGCTTTGTTGGAAAAGCACGGTGATGTATCAGTATCACCGAGTCAGCTGGGTTCGGTAATTTGTATGTTAAAGAAGGAGGACCACGTAGAAGCTATGGAGAAAACCATGGATTCTGTCCACTTAGAAGGACCTATTTTACCTCAGGTGAGAGATCGTCAGAGTTTCTAAAATGTACTATGCATCTCTAACCTTAGCCACACTATAGAAAGAGATTAATTCTTCTATGCAAGGAATAATTTGATGACCTAGTTTTATACTACTTAGGGATCGTCGATGGCAGATACTTCGATTAAACAAAATGTGGAGAATGATAGCGATGATCTGAGCATTCCTGATGTTGATCAAAAAGTTACAGCCCAATTAAGGAAAGAAAATAGGAATAGTGGTAGACATTCTGAGCAGTCATCTTTGTAAACATAGTGATCTCGGTTTAGGATTGAGTAATGATCACTAGTGGCATTTTCAAGGTTAGATTTGTATGCTCTCTGAATGCGTATATATTTATATGTATGATAACATAGATCATGATTTTCAATTTATAGAAAATTCGTGTTTACTTTTGTAATCACTTTATTGTTGCTGGATGTATTGTATTAATATTTTTTCATGGTCAAAAAAATGTGGTAATATGAATAGAATAATGTTGCATTAAAATTGTACATATTATTAAATTTATTTATGTTGTGACCAAGTTTCTACCAGTATCTTATGTATTAAGATCATTTTGGTAAATATTAATTGCTACTGTTTGCAAGCAACAGTTGATTCATGACGTTCTGTGATTCTGCCATGCATTTTTTGAATTACATGCTATTGGTTATTGATTGCTGTGTGGAATTTTGTTAGGTTGTGAGATTACGCAATGCATTAAGGTGGATCCTAGTTTTTCCCCGTTCTGCTAAATTAGTAAAATCCAATGTTATTATATTATTTACTCGGCTTATGTCAATGATGAGTTGCTTTATTAAGCGTCTAAGTTTTAAGCACTTTTAGCTCCATTATTCAAAAAATGCAAAGTTCAAATCGAAGAATGGATCAAGGAAGGTTAGACTTTAAAAGTAATAGCTGAATACAAGTATATAGGGATTATTACTAAAGTTGGTTTGAGGCGGCTTTGGTTGGCGTGTACAAATTTCTAGATGTTATATCTTTAACTTCAGTGATTTAGGCTCAGAGATGAGTTCCCTAACGTGCCATTTGGTCAAAGAACTAGTTCTACGGCCTTGTTTAGTGAGTCTAGGATTAAATACTGATTTTTTCCAACTATACTTTGTTTTCTCAATATTATGATATAAAAATATGTTAAGCAATTTTAGGTACAATTGTCACTAACATTTCTAATCATCGACTTAAGGGGTTAGAAGATGTTTGTAATATTGAGAATATAACTTTAAAGCACTGATGTTATTATTGTTGAGTCATAATAGCAGAAAAGTATTTAACACCATTAATTTTTTTCTGGGTTTTCTAATAATACTTTAGGGAACGGTGGTGTCAATCAGTGTAGATCGGTGAAAGGTGATAGAACTCAGACATTTGATGGTTTTGAAGGAAATGAGCAAATTAGGTATACAAATAAGAAACAAGTGGAAGACAATGGAAGGAGGTACATGATTGTATTTTAGATATTTAATTAGTAATTTACGAATCTTTTTTGTCTCATATCGTATTGTTGAACAGATTATACGTTTGATCACACTTCAGGAATCACACCAATTTTCAAAATCGTAGCAGATTTTTTTCTAATGCGGGGGATTTTTTTAAAAGAGGTGATGCATTTACAGAAAGAAATGAGGGCTTTGGGAATTCCTATAATAACCGGAACGGTAAGGAAAACAACAAAACTAGCTGCTTTAAAATGGAAATACTTTAGGAGTAATTGTGTATACTACTTTTCGTATTGTGAAATGGACGATATGCACATTATTTAACCGCTATACTATTCAGGTTTTGGAAATTATCCTGAATCTGATATAACAGGATTCAGTAACCATAATGTTGTGGGCAGATTTGGATTCACCAGTGATAGAAGTGGCAGTAACAAGAGTGGATACAATAAAAGTTATAATCAAATACCCAATGCAGACGAATGCACTCGTGGATTTAGTAGAGAGAACAATTTTAATGGCTACTGCAATACAAGTTTAGACGGAGATTGTAGTAGTAGACAATTTCCTACACGTGGTAGTAACGGAGAGTTCAGAATTAGCCGAAATATGGAACATGAATTTAGTAAAAGTAAAAGAAAGGAAATGAGTGGGTTTGGTGCTAATACGTCGAACTCTAGAAATTATAAATTTGGACAGATAGCCCGACTTGAAACTAACAGCCGAGGTTCTCGATATGCAAATTCTTGCAGAACCAGTGAGCAGGGTGAGTTAGATTAAGTTATTTTTTAAAAGTAAGATTTCGTTAGAAACATCAAAGATTTAGCTAGCTAAGTAGTATAACCATGAAAGTGTCTTATATTACTGTTTCAGAAGATAGATTTTGGGATGATGGACAATTCGCTAATGAAGTAAGCCCCATCACTTTATTTTATCTAATTGATGTATTAATCTATTATTTAAGGGTGGACATTTATCGGGATACAAAAGACAAGGCTACTCTAGACCAGAAAGTAGGTTTATAACGTTTCGATTCTTCTGATAACATATTATTGAATTTTCTCATAAGTCCGAATTTCCAGATAGAGTTATGCGTGCGCCACTCACCTGGGTTCCAGATGATATAAGTTTAGAAGATATATTTGCAAAAGATCGGGAAAAAGCCCTTTTATTTGATAATGAAGAAGATGCTAATGTAACAGTTATTGGTGCAAATAATTGCACCCCAATAAGGTATTACAGTTAAATCATGAGCTTTTTATAGAGTCATATAATTTTTATTGAATTCACATACTATAAATCAACCATTCAACAGTTCTTGGGACAAATCTGATCTTCACAGTACACTGATTTCAACTTGTATAGAGAAGTGCTGCTATAAGCAAATTAGACCTATTCAATCGGTGGCAGTTCCACTGGTACGTTTCTTTTGTAATAGCTTATTATATATATATATATATGCCTTAATGGCTGTTTATAGATATTTTCTAGATAATGGACGGTTATGATTTGATTGGACAAACTGAAACTGGTAGTGGAAAGACTGCAGCGTTTGTATTACCCATATTAAATTATGTCAGCTGTTTTCTTTTTCACATTTTATTTTTACTTGTTTAATTTATGATTTAACTTTCGTTTTAAAGATTCTTAAATTATCTGACTATAAACGTCGACGTCCACCAGCAACTCCATATGCATTAGTTATTGCTCCCACTAGAGAATTAGCGAAGCAACTATACAATTCATTCAGAAAGCACTCATACGGTGAGTACATGTATATATAAAAGTAATTTTGTTTAAATATTTAGTGTTATTTATTTGTCTGTCACTTATTTTTACTCAAAAAATTTCATCCAGATACTGATGTGTCGTGTAGATCGGCTTATGGAGAGTATTCACGATTGGTGAATTTAAGAGATATTTGTACCTCATGCGATATATTAATTGGCACAATTGGGCGACTTAGTGATTTTATCTGTAAAGGAGAAGTAGGTTTTTTCTCTATTAATTCGAAATAATGTAATATGTAACTGAGTGATAACACATTTATCTGTTATTTCGTTTATTTTTTTCTATGAAATTGTTCTATTAGTACTCTTTACTATCTCGTAACTATTTCTTTTCGAGTTATCATTTTAGAGAAAATTATGTCTATTACTCGTAGTTGCTTCTTGATGTAACCATATAAATTTAAAACAAACAATTTTGAACGGCTTTAGAGTATTTTGAATTAGATGCTATTGCTATAATATGGTTTTACTGTTCTTGTTAATAATTATTGAATTACTTGAGAACATTATTTTTGATATTATCTTATATTGCAGGTAAAACTTAGCCATCTCAAATTTTTCGTCCTTGATGAAGCAGATGCTTTATTGCAAAATTGCGATATGAATGACTTATATAAAATTATTAACGATGAGGATTTCCCACATGTGTGTTCCAAACTTCTATATACCAAGTAATCTCATGCAGTAAATTAATTGTATGCTGTTTTTTTAGGTATGCAATCGACAAACGCTATTATTTAGTGCTACCTTTACAACCGATTTAGAAAGCCTCACACAACAAATTATGAACCCCAATAAGTTGGATAAATCTTCTTTTGTTTTAAGTAATTTGTAGCTAAAAAATCTAATTTATCAGATACGTCATGGTAACTAATGGATCAATGGATAAAGCCAATCCACGTGTAGAGCAGCGTTTTGAGAATGTGAATGGTGTGTCTGATAAAAATGATAGATTGCTTAAGATACTAAACGAAGAAGTCACTTCAGGTAGGTCTCATAAAATTAATTGTTTTTATTACACTTGAAACTAGTTATTATTTATTTATGCATCTTTTTAAGTCAGTGAGCATTATCTGCGCACTCTTGTGTTCGTTGATCGTAAGAATAGAGCTGATTTTGTTGCCCTTCAACTCGCACAGAAGGGTATCAAGGCTGAAAGTATCAATAGGTTAAGATAACTTAATTCCTATTGATATTGTTCCAGTTGTAATAGAAGTTAAAAATAAATCTTTATATTATATCATTTAGCCAGAAATATTATATGAATTCATATTTTAGCAATCGTCCACAGGACGAAAGAGAACGTGTAGTCAAACAACTACGGGATGGAGAGATTCATGTGCTAGTGGGAACAGATGTTTGTCAAAGGTATATTAGTAGATATTATACTTAGTTATCTCTGTTTGTTTTTACATCATTCTCACTTAAGAAAATTTCAGAGGCTTGGATATTAGTGGGTTAAACTACGTGATCAATTATGATTTACCCAGAGGTACAGAAGAGCAAGTTCGCACACAGTATATTCACCGTATAGGACGTACTGGTCGCCTTTATAAAGGCGTTGCTATAACTTTTATTAGTCCACGTGATAGCGACAATGTAAAAATGGCTAAGGTTTTAGCAAAGGTTAGAAAGATATACAAGATAATTTATCACTATTTGTTTAGTAATAAAATATTTCATTTATTGATTTCTAGGTAGTACGTGAAGTTGGACAAATACCTCCACATTGGTTGGTTGAACTATGCGGTGATACCATAGTTGATAATGAAACTACTGGTTTTGGTTATAGTGGAAGCTTCGGTTTTAACTCAGGCTTAGCTAATAGTAGTAATACTTTAGAAATAATATAAAATTATTTAGAAATATCTGTTTTGATAAACTAAATTATAAGCAGCATAAATATTGTATTTACAGGTAAATTCGGTACAAATACTAATCTAGGTAGTATCAAAGGTCAAGGTTATGAAGTACGTAATAAAGCAGAAATGGAAGAATGTGGATTTTCGAGTTTCGGATCTGAAGGTGACAAGAATTTCTGGGAGTTGAATGACTGAGAGGATTTACTCGTGTAAATTAAAATTAGAAATGCAATTATATCTAAAGTTTTATTTAGACTCAAACAATGAGGAAGATTGCGGAAGAAGTAACGAAAACAATGGATCATAATCCTTTTTTGTCAATTTATGTTGTTCTATCTTATTTTTACCGTAATCTCACAGTTTTTAAAAAATTATTTCAGCGCTATAAATTTCTTTTTTTTTTCATTATAACGCATGATTAATTTTTGTATAGTTCAGTGGTATCTATCATTGTTTCTCTAAATTTTTGTAATTAGAAGCCTACATTATTTGTAATAACTGCAAGATATTGGCATGGTCTGCAAGATTTATTCAGTATTGTTTACATGAGAAGATTTTGTGTTTATTCGCAAGCAATTATTGCGTATATATCATATTATTGTTTTCTGTCACTCCCTGGTTTCTTATCAGTTGAATCATTTATATTGCTTAGTATGCGTAGTGCTTCTCTGTTTCCCGACTCGTAGGCGCCTATCGTTGTTTGATACATGGTCGAATGTGTATGCTCACCAGCAAAACAGAGTATAGGCCTGTGTGAGTTTGTTTTCTCTTAAACTACTATTTGATTTGAAAAGTAGTATTCTAATAAACTTTCAGTCTTCTCACCTTCCTTTTTTTATTATTGGGGAGGCCATTTGATCAAATCCATTTTTTAGTTTGACAACTGACATAGGTGTTAGGTATGAGTAGCTGCCATGTGCAAATATATTTGAGTACCAGTCGTGCCTAAATTTATTTTAGGAATCATAGTTCTTACTATAGTTTAGCAGTATTACCTTAATATTTTTTTTGGTACTGGAACTACAATATCAGTGAGGGTTTCGGTGAGATGGGCTGTAATTTCTTCAATGACCTCGTCGTCGGTCAATTTGCTTAAAAGCTGTGGTCCTTGACCGGCGACCCATGCGACAAGAATCTGATAATAAACAATGGTGATGGTGAGAGATTAGATGAGAGCATTACAGTGTGGTGATATGCATAGAGTACTTTGTTATTCCAAGATAGTGGTTGGAACACTTTTAATGTGTCCCTCAGTTTGTTCTTGGGCAAGTTGCCCTTAACTCTGAGTGTTATGATAGATGATGAGTTAGATGGCCACCAAGGAGTTTCGTACTCCAGAAAGATCTTCATCATATTTCCAAATCCTGTTAAAAAATTTAATCTTTTCTGTTACTAAGATAATTGGAGGCTAATGACGGCAATAGAATATATTAGTTTAAACTTACCGAGATATTTTATGGCGTCACTTTTTTCCTTTGGTAACTTTGGTTTGAAAAGAAATTTTGCGTATTTTTTCAGATGTCCAAGTGGGCAAGTGATTATAGCATAGTCAAATGATAGCTCTTCTCCAGATTCTAATTCTATCCTGATATCATCTCCTGAAAAATTACACATTGTATTCTAGTATTTTTTAGATTGGTATTCAAAAATGACCTCCGTAGTCGATCCTGGTGACTGTTGAGTTCAATTTAATCTTTGACGAAGGGATAACAGATTTTATTTCTTCTAGGATAGCGTGAAATCCATTCTTGTTTAGATAGAAAGAAGCGGTTTCGTTTGTTCCATCATCCCATTGATCAAAATTTAGTAATGCAAGCTATAATCGAAATAAGTCTAAGTCAATCGCTACAAAGTAGCGATATTTAACTAAAATATTAGATTAGTTTTATTTTACTTTCGAGAAAATTGACCTCATTAACAGGTGAAGACCATTCAATTTCGTAATAAGAACGGTATAAGCTTGCCAAAGAATCGTATAAGGTTTGCTTATCTCCATGCCCATCCTAAATGTATATGAGAAATATACATGAAGAAGTAAAGATTATCGTATGACTGTAAAATTTAAAAATAGTTAAATTAATTTGGACCTCAAAAATATTGTTATTAGTTTACTTACTGAAATCCACTGGTTATATTTGTTTTGAAAGTTCTCTGCAACACTCATATCAGGGAACTGTAATGCTTCCTGCTCCATCTGTCCTTCTATGGGACCAACAAATTTCATCCATTCATTTAGTTCATCTCTGTAAGTTGATATTGACTTATTGCCCCTATTTTTGATTTATAGCAATTGCAACTAACGTTTTTGGCTGTATTCCACCCATTCCATAAGTAACATTTCCTTCAAACATGTCAAAGTCACTGACGTAACTTTCAATCAGATTAAGTTTCTTTGCAATTCGGTAAATATCATTTTCTTTACCATTGATAAATTCGGCTCCAAACTCGAGGAATCCGTTACCTGCATTATTTTGTTTCTATTACTATATATTCAATATAACTAAAATAATAATACTACTATCCTAAATTTGTACCATAAGCTGTTGGGTAAACTCGGCCTCCAATTCTGTTTGTGCCTTCGAGAACTGTATACTCTATTCCATGCTTTTCAAGAGTACTAGCTGCCGATAATCCTGCAAATCCACCTCCCACAACAGCAACGCGCGTGGAATACACCGTATTCTGAATTGATTTCGTTAAAAGAATGGTAGAGTACAAAAGATCTAATAAGTTGTCTTATAAATTAGAACTGATATTTCTCTTCCTTTCCGAACAGTAATTCGTATATTTCCGATGTACTATAACATTTATTATTTTCTAACTTACCAATCCAAAGATTATGACGAAAATAAACTGAATCATATTAAGGCTATTTCCTTTCCACTAAGGGAATAGGGAAACAAGTAGTCTTGATTGAGAATAAGTAGAAATGAAAGATCTAAAATCAATTTTTTCGTCTTATAATTCTTTATTTATACTATAATAAAAAGATACTTCCTATACAAGTCCTGGTTTTAAACTATATGTACAGATGACAATTCGTAAAATTATTTTGGGGATACATAACTGAAAACTATCCTAAAATATTGAAAAATATATTTATCTTATGCTTAACTATAATAAATGTACTTAATAATTTGATCAAATAAGTGGTAAAGTGGGTAAACTATTAGGTCGGTACAAAAAGAATTGCGGCTTTTAACTATAAACTTTAAAAAAGCATATCTAAATTTAGAATGAAATTTATTAATCGAAATAAAAACTACTGGACTTCACACATTTTTCCCAAAAAGAAACAAATTTGTTTATTCCTGCGAAATAGAATTCTGGAGTCCTGGAGACAACGAATTCATCGAAAGCGTTTTGAGCAGCTGCTTAAACACCTTCACTCGTAGGAAGTACTCGAGATGCTTGGATAAGTGATAATACGTCGGTGAGAGGTCTGATGAATACGGTGTGTGAGGCAAAGTTTCATAATCCAGTTCATTTAATTTTTTAAAAGTTATTTGTGAAACGTATGGTCGAGTGTTGTCATGAAGACGATTTGGTCCTTTTCGATTGACTAGCGCAGGACGTAAACGTTCCGGCTTTTGGTGCATTATGTTGATTTCTTGACAATATCTTTCTGCTGTCATTGTCTCACCAGGATTTAAGAAACTGTAGCGAATGACGCCTCTCACCGACCACCAAACAGTGACCAGTCATTTTTTCATGAAGCTTCGGTTTAGGAAACTGTTTTGGTATTTCTCCTTGATCTAGCCACTGGGATGAATGTTTTCGATTATTGTACAGAATCCACTTTTCATAATATGCAACAAAGTGATCTAGGAAAAGATCATTTTTATTACGCAAGAGAAGCGTAGAGCAGATTCGTATCGTCGATTTGTTTGATGTTCGTTCAGCTCATGTAGCACCCACTTGTCCAGCTTCTTTATTTTTCCAATTAGGCGTTATTTTGGACAACTGTTGAATGATTAACTTTGAGTTCTTTTGCCACCTCTCGAGTTGTTTTACGTGGGTCCGCTTCAATAATGGTCCTCAATTGGTTGTCGTCGATAGCCGAAGGACGTCCACGACCGTCCTCATCTTCAAGGCTCTCTTTTCTGCCACAAAATTTTTGGGACCAATGTTGAGTTGTACGTTCTGTGATCGTCCCTTGGACAAATACTTGGTTGATATTGTGAGTAGTTTCCGCTGCTTTATGTCCCATTTTGAACCCATAGAATAAAATTACGCGAACTTGCTTCTTTTCCATGATTAACTGAGGCGGTTGTATTCAACAACACGAAACAATGATAACAACAAACATACAAAAAATCAGTAGTACCATTTTCAGTGTTTACAATAATATATTATGTGGCTATAACGAAAGATAAAGATAACTAGAAAAAAGAAGGCCAAATTTAAAATCATGAAAACCGCAATTCTTTTTGCACCAACCTAATGTATGAATGCACAGGGCATTCTTTTCATAGTTGTTAATCAAATTTCTATTACTTCAAAGCATTAATTGTGATATATTTCTTTTAGTGAGCTCTTAGAAATCTGTGGTTGAAATAAGCTTCGAAATATTGGAAGTGGTTATTCTGTTGCACTTTTCTTTTCAATAGTAAATTGCATTTTATCACATCACTTAACGTATGGTCACATTGCACAGCTTTAAACATCTAAATCAATATATAGACAATTAAAGATACTATTATATACTGTGAAGACTAATGGCCTAAAAATATTCTCACCTGTTTTCCTAGAATTTTTCTGAAGTTCAAAAGTTTTAAAGGTGTATTTATAAAGCGTTCTTATCAGATTGTTATTACTTACCGTTATCGTATTTTTGCGGTAGACATCTTATCACTGTCATTATTTTGATGTTTTTTTATATAGTCTATTACAATGTTTCAAAGAAATATTAGTCAAACTACTACCGTAATATAGTTTGCAGATATTCTATTAGTTTCAGTGGCATTAAAAAGTTATTTGCAATACCTTCCTCTGTGAAGGATACGAATATTGCAATACTAATTGCAAACACATTTTAGTGTTAAATATTCCAAGTTTTTATTTTTCCACTTATATTACAATTTTACATGTGATAATTATTCGTATACATACTTCTCTCGCACATGCTTCACCAATAGTACTTTGCTGCCCAAAGTACCATCAAGATTTTCTTATCACTGCAGTTGTCTCATGCTAAAGTCATTTCTAACACTTTCATATCGGTGCTGTGATCAAAATTCACTTGTTATCAGGTTTCATTTTTTTGAAGCAGATAGAATACTAAAACGTACTAAATTAATTTACTCGAAATTTATGTATACATTATAAAAGATCATAAAGGCCCATGACTCCCATTCATTTGTATATATTCACTATATAAGAGGCTTTTTCATCTAACATTTTTCAGTAGAACATGTTATTTCACGTTAAAAGATTGCTAGTTATCTAGTACTTTCAAGAATTCAATTAATAATAATATTTGAATTGGTGTTAGATGCAATGCGCGATAGCTTTTTCAAGCTGATACACTAATATCTAATTTTGTCACAAGGCAGTGTACTTAACATGTGAGGAAACCATATACAATGTAACCCACCTTATTTTACTTTTTTATGTATCATATTTGTGTTTTGTAAACTACGGTAGTATTGGATCTATTCATAAGAAAGTATATAGCTTATGTAGAATAAATTCATTAAACACTTTGAATTCCATTGCTAATTCTTTCGCAGACTACATTATTTAGAGATTACTACTATAATAAAATACTTAAGTGATCTCTTCCTTGCTTTTTCTTCTGTAAAGTATGGCTAGGTGAACATAATTTTTATGGGAACATATGACGGATACATGTTTAGATGACACTGCTCATTATGGATAAAATATATACTTTTAATTGTCCATAATTGTAGATGTGTGGCTTTGTGCCTGTTTTCACCTTCCTGATTAATTAAGAACAGAAAGTTGCGGAGTTGGTACTCTTGGAGTGGCACTGAACAAATTTGTGTGCTACATACGTGATTTGCAGTACGTTCCAACCGAGTATGGAAGAAAGTGCAAAAAGGGCATCGCTGTATATCTTGACAGAAAGTGCACGTAAAATGTTTTAAAAACAGTCATAAGATTATCATAAACGTGATAAGTGGCTAATTGTTGGGTGAAATATGATAGTGAGAAAGAATATATAAACAGGACATCTAACAAAGAAAAGTAGGAAAATAAAATAATACTAACAATGAGGCATTTTCTAATTCAAATCAGAAGTAACTAAAACTCCATAAATGTATTTTTTTTAATTGGAAAAAATATGAAATCAACTAAAAATTGTGTAATTCTAATGATAAGAAAAGTGAAAAAATTTTTATATGTTGGTACCTTTCATAATGAGAAGCTCCACACACCTACATACATGTATATTAATTCCCTTCTTACGATTGATACAACACTATGGCCGAGTCGTAATAGGCGTATTTTAGAAGTACTAACAAATAACAGAAATCAGCCAAGAGAGTCGTGAATGTAGTGGTCATCTTCTAAGATTTCACAAATGCCTCCGTCTTTGGCGGTTTGGCCTAGTGGTGAAGACTGCACGGAAGGAGCAGGAGAACGTAGGTTCGGTTCTTTTCCNATGGACTGAGAATATCTAAGCAAAGCACCAAGTCATTAGCTCACGAATATAAAAAAGAGGATTAAATTCATTAATTACTCCTTTCCCGATTAGACATTTGCATCCTATTATTTAATTTAAACATTTATGTGTTGCATATTATATGTAATTTTTAAAAATCTAATCACAACTGAAAATGAGGAACACAAAACCATGAACAATTCAGTTGCATGGAAAACTTTTTTCTAATAGGATTTTAATTGATTTTATCATCCATTAGCCATAAATATAATGGAAGATTTGTTTACTACTAAGTTTTATCATTGACTGGGAAGCTGTTTATACAATTTTCCTAGGCTTATGTCCAATACCGGTGAAGAAAACAACCACTAATACAATCATTTAACTTGTAAAGAATTATGGCAAAATGTAACAAAGATGTGTGTGATTTTTAAGATAGGCAGGGAGTGATTAGATGCTTTATTTAACTATGAGTAGGTATAGGAAAAAATATTTGTTAAGTCACGATATGTGGGAATGTCTTTATTCAACTACTTTTACATTATTTACGACTAACATTTAATAATCTAAAAACTAAGGGTAAAAATTTGCTATAATTCTATGTCACGCATTAGCATGGATTCTTATACGCCAGATTATAATAAGATAAGCCTACAGAAATTTACTAGAAAAATATCCAAGTTTTACTACTATATATTTACGACACGATATTTGTTAATACAAATATTTAGTTATAATTACACAATACAAACAATCTTTTAATTTCTTCATATTTTATTTGCACAACACACCATAAGTTCATTTTCTTTCTTATATGATTACTACTCAATAATTTTATGTTCTCTTACAATAATATTTTATAAGGCTTAGGCAATTCTGTAATATTAACATACAACTATTATTTATTATTTGTTAATGTCCGCGCGAATTAAAACCATTGAGTATTACTATTTCTTTGCTGATAATCAAATAAACTTTTTCCCTTTCTGTTTTGGAGCTATTTATCCTGCTAACTGTTCAATGCAATATCGAAAACAGTCGAAACTAGTCTGCGCATCGTTTGTCATCAATCCAAACATTTTTGGATTTGGCTCGCAGTCGTCCTATTAACCTTTCGTTCAGATTGTTTTCGAAACCTAATACCAACAAATTGCTGTGGTTTTTCTACTAAACTAAAATATGGAAAATCACTTTTCAAGTTTCAAAAATGTCAAAATTTTCAATCAGTTGAATTTATGAATATATAGAATTGATGTAATTAGCTTCAGCTTTACTTTCTATAACTACGTTAATTTAAAACAACTATCATCACTGGATTTTATCTCGTTTCTATGGTGTCTTACTGGTACTAGCCAAATTTTGGGTAGTCTAATATCTTGCTGAATGAAACTTATATAAGTGTTGTTGATTATGCACTTAAATCTTTAGAAGTGATTGTGACTTTGGAAGGCAATTGGAATATGGATATACCTTTTGAGGGATGAGAGTGGGTAATACGTTTTTGATTTATTTTTGAACTATTCAAGCACAAAACTTTTCATGCACTAATTTCTTATGAGAAATAGGTAATTCCTTAGGAAGTCTAGCAGAAGTATAGAGGTCTAGGCTATCAGGTTTCAATAGCTATTATACATTTAAATAGTAGTTATTAACTAGTTTCTTGTTTTAGTTTATATTCTCGCTCTAATTAGCTCAATCTTTATTCTGGCTATATATCTTTTCGTCTTTGATTGATGGCCTCATAGTTCATTTCGCGCATGTTCCACACCCAGTTTACGCTTAAAATCTCTTGCTCCGCCTCATAATTTTTTCCTATAAGTTTAAATTTGACTTCAACCAGCGGCTGTCATGTTGAAGAATGTCTGAGTTCAGCGACCCTTCAGACTCTGAAACGGAAGATTTCTCGAGTAATAAACTAACAGTTACTGAATCTCTCCTACTGGCTACTCTACCATCTTCTGCTATATCTCTTACTCATTTCCTTATGCCACGTCATAATCGGGAAAACGTTACGGAAATTTCGAAGACAGTAACAGTGACCGAAATTGTCAAGGCCTCTTCTGAGAAGCACCCAAGGTCCTGTGAAGTCACTATAACTAATGTTGAATCTGGAAGCAATCATCCAATTTCGGTCAAAATTAGTCATTTGCACGATTCACACAACACTCAAAAACAACAACATCACCATCGATCAATTTCCACTCGAACATCATGTCCACCAACCAATCATCAACCGGTTCCAGTTCAACTCAACGAATTCAAAAGAGATAATCCATCTCCGAATATTGTGATCAAAGAAGATCACCCCGATGCAGTTTCACTAAACTTCGACAATGATGGAAGGGCTGCAATGTTCAAATCCATCTATAGTACTCATACTGAAGATAGAAAAATGATTGCCAAAGTAAGACCCGAGGCTACGTTTAAGCAAGTAACTGATAATATTATTGATCTTGAGTTCACTCACCCTATTTTAATAGATCAGAAAACAGCAGAACAAGATAAGTATAGATTTACTGATTTTTCAAAGACACAAACTCCCACAATTTTATATTACCGACCATTTTTCGAAGATCAACAAAAAAATCTACCTCTAACAGAATCTTCAGTTGGTATTACCGTTACTCCTTTTCTTCCAAGAAAAGCTGAGGGCAACGTAGTTAAGGTGATACCTAATAACACCGTTGTAAATCTCACTTTAAAAACAGATGAATTGGAGAACAACGCAGAACATCATTCTGAGAACAAATGGCACAAGCAGTTTCAAAGTCAGAGTAGGTGAGATTTCATTAAGTTTACATAATAATATTCGATTTTTTTCATCAAAATCTTCTCTTACAATCATGTAATGTTTATTTTTGTTAATCGCAATGTATTTAAAACAATGGAACGATAAAAGTCCAAAATTAATTGTATATTATAAAAATGGATTTATTTGTAATGAGTACAGATAACTATGTTTGTATTCATTCTTATCATCCAGTTTTTAGTGCGAGAATTCCTGATGGAATGTATTCTCAGAAAGCAACAAGTGAGAGAAAAACCAAAATCATCAATTACGTAATTGGTAAATGTGACAGTGAAGATAAATCACAACTTTCAACTGAGTACATCACAGCTGCATTTACGGAATCTGAGGCTAATGAAAATATATCCCTTAATAAAACTACAAAATCTATAGATCTAGGGACTCCTAGAGAAATCACTAGGTCATTCATAATAAATAAATCAGCAAAAAAATTTGAAAACCACACAAGTGAGACTAATGCAACTTATACTAAACAACTACCAAGGACACACTTAGTTCAAGATGCTAAAGAATTAAGTGAAATGACTATCATCAAGCCTGATTTAATAACACAGAAGGTAAACGAAAATGAGATATCTGTGGCTGCAAATAGTGAAGAAGAAGAAGTACCACTTAAACCACCACGAAAGACGAAATATGTGATGGAATATGCAGATGAAAAAAAGAGGGTTTCGGTCGATCATGCCTCTCAAACATCTCTTCTAAAGACATCAACACCATTAACTGCATTAGAAAAGAAAAATAAGTATGTAGAAGATTTGAGAGAAGGGGATCGGATAATTCCAACAACTACGAAGATAACGAAATCAGCGGTACATCATGATGTAAGTATGATCGTTTTTACATATAGTAAATGGTTATATATGTTGATCAAAGTGATTTAAACTTACTTATCTTAGGAAAACCTCTATGTGAAATCACCTCGTCGTATTCCTTCTTCGCCCATCATTGTGATCAATCAGTCGGAAAGAAAGAGTAGCGCTGATCTATTGGAGCAAATACCTCGTACACAAAGAAAGTCAACGGTGACCGACATCGACTGGTTTTCAGCATTTAACATGAAAGTAATTTAGCAATCTCTAGGTTATAGTATATAGCATAAATTCATTTCTGAAAATTTCGTTTAGGAACCAATGAGTCCTAGATCTCTAAAGTGCCCTCTTCCTATCGATGCTTTGAGAAAAAATGAAAGCATATCCATTGAGTCATTACAACCAACTATAAGGTATACCTATATTCCGTAAATATAAATTAAATAGTTTTTTCAGAGGTAGCTCAAATTACAGTTGAACCCTTCAGATCTTCTGCACCGTTAACATTACTAAAAACATCACAAATTAACCTGGATGATGTATTCTCCTGTCTTAATACTATGGACTTTAAGCGCAAGAAATGCCAATGCAATGCTTGTCGGACAATAGCTACCCCTGATGAAGTTCGAGAAATCCTTGATGAAAGGAACCAAACATTAAGAGGAAAAATCATATCTTGCGAAGAAAGTAGAACTCCAAGTTCTATGGAGAATTTTACTCCTGTGGCTGATATTAATCTAGATGATATATTCGTACTATCTCTAGTTGATCCTGATTCACAGAGAGGGAGTAGCATAATTACTAAACATGAAGATGATAACGAAGGGACGAGCCCACAAAGGAGTCTTGATGAAAACGTTATAGTAAGAATATTTTACATTATTTTATCACTGATTTCTACTACTTTCGGATATAACTCATTTGTTTCATATTCTGTTAACTATTTTTGTCAAATTAGTTCTACTTAGTTTTGTGTTTTTTTAATGGAGTTATTAACAATTAAAACGTAAGAAGGTTGCGCGATTAACAAAAGGTGAGGAAAGCTAAAGAAAAGTGTTCAAAAGACATGGAACATTATTTACGCGCTTACTTTTCATGGTAGTGATATTTTGGTTTTGGAACAGTAAAGCAAAATAGGGGTGATTAAGTATAAAAATCACCAATTATTGACGAGTCTATCATTTTCACAGAAAAGGAATCGGCTGCGGATCAATAATTAACCTAATAAGAAAACCTCATTTTTCCAGTTTCACACGTGATATAAAGAGCGAGACAAAGATTCAGCATGGATTAAATTTATTTGAAGAAAGAAAGTCACCGACTATGGCTATAAAATTAAGTACGAGTGTGTCAACTAATACCAAAAAATGACGGCTTTTGGATATTCATCTGAAGGTGGATTTTGGCAAGCTTATAGCTAACGAATGGACTCTATCAATACTAGTATACTAGTCCAGTAGAAAGGATTCTCACTTTAAGCAATTCTTGGGATACATTGGACGAGATTATGCCCACGACTTCAATTACAATGTTTGGAGAGTCTAGTGATAATAAAATATCAATCAGTGATGTGGACACAAAAGTAAAACTATGTGACAAGTATAAAAACCATGAAAACACAACTAGTTTAGATCAATAAGAGAATTAGTATTCAAAGATACTAATGTAAAGAAATTAGTAGCTGAAAATTCACTTACACATGCAGATCACACTGTAGAAGATAATAAATGAAACTTATTTGTCAAACGGTAAAATGGATCTAAAGAACCGTTAAAAGTTATCTTTAATCAAACACTAATCAAGGTTTCTGAGTAGAGAGAGTGACTGTGTTCAGCTTGTTTACTTTATAAGGTATCTGATGAGGAAGTCATGCCGATAAACCAACAAATTCACGGGAGGAAGGGGCATTTAGAGGTCTGGAATTAATTAATTAATTTTCTAACGCAGCTTTGTTTCATTTGTTTTCAGTCTATTTTCTATCATTTAGTTTAGATATAAACAATTATTTGTTTTTTATATTTATGAAATTGGTTTCAACTTACAGAATGAATTCTTTCACAAGAAATATCCTGACCAAAAATGTGATATGTCAGTTAAACAAAGTAATAATGACGAAATGCAAAACGTCGTTATCAATATCAGCATAGAGAATATTTTTTCTAAGTCACTGGACGTCATCACTTCGACTGGAAGCAGGCAAACAGAGAAGATCAGTATATCAAAAGAAATTCCCTTCGATATAAAGGCTAGCATCAATAATACTCATCAAGTATATGAGAACAAGGTAGATTTAAGTGAACCATGTATAGAGGTGATTAGAGGACATAACTCTTTAACGTCTTCACCAGAGTACTTTGTGTCTATACCTTCAATAAAAGAGGATGAAACTCCCATGATGCTGCATGGTGATGCGTTAAGCAAAAGAGAAGATTATGATCCTAATATGCATAATATCTTGGCATATTTTAAACGTGGGCATTACTATAAAGAACCGTTTGAAACACAAAGAATGTGTAATGAAAATATTCATATACAAGAAGAACAAAAATGGATACATATTAACGAATTTTACGATGAGTCTCCATTTAACAAAACATCAGATAAGATAGATGTGAAAGATTTCGTTGATGACATTATAAGTGAATCTATGGATGAAGCTGCTTTGTTTTCAGAATCACAAGAATTAAGACGAAAACAAAACCTAAATACATTGAAATGTTCACTCACAGATACCTCAGCGGATAGAAAGAGGTTACAACGTATGGCAATGATTTCTGGTCTTAATGTACAATTAAGAGATCAAACCAAACATAAGCAAAATTACCTTCCATCTACTTCACAGAGCAAGTCTAAAGAGCATAAAGAAACAAATAATACCAACACTGAACACTCTACTTTTGATGACTTGCTAAAAACTGAAGATGATCAACAAAACTCCACTTTTCGATCAACTCTAGTGGAAAACGAAAACCTACTAAAGTCTTTAATTTTATACTGTTCATCACCTTCATCATCACAGAATACTCATGAAAGGACAATCTCAAGGATTAATTCTTGTGATTTCAATGAAGTTCCTGTAAATACAAAGGAAACTTTAACTAGTTGTTTAACATCAGATAGTAAAACAGAAGATGTTACGTTTGTTTCTAGTGCTAGTCTAATTATAAATGATAGTCAATGCTCAATTAAAGATAACTCTGAAGACGAACAACTACTTCGACTAGTTTTTTCTAGTATAAACAAAAATACAGGAACTAAAGTGACTGATAGATCAACTTTAATACAAGATCATGCACCAGTCGTTAACTCCATAAGGACTACAGAACAAATAGAAGAAGCGAATGTGGGGAATGAAACAGTTGTTTCTAAGGATTCCCGTAGTGACAATGAAATTCTTGAAGTTGAAATTGGACCGGAATATTTTGTTATTAGTGGAAACTATTCGCTAGAAATTGGTAAAACCGATCCTCTTGGAAAAATGCTTCAAAAATTGCAATATGGTTCTGATATTGCTAGATTAGATTTTTCAATAACATCAAAGCTCCGACAACTTCTAAACCAGTGTATTAAAGAGAAAATAATGGGAATTAAAACAAGTGGTAAGTTCTCGTAATATGAATTTCTTTTAAAGTATTTTTTTAAACATAATAAAGCCAGTATAGGACTAAATCTTTCACTTCGGGCTCGCACTCTTCTTGAATCTAACGATCCTGCAGATGAGATACATTCACAAGTGAACGTAAACAAATACAATGATAAAAACCCTCAGGTATGATTATTTAAGCCTATATAATGACTGTTTAAATAACAAAAATCTCGTTAAATCACCTAAAAATTTGCCAAAAAAAATGTTTTTGTCAGGGTAATGTGAACTTTTGCACTGCTGAGAATAAAATATGCGGTGATCTATTACGGGTTCATTTTGAGAAAGAGACAAGGTTGTTTTCTTGGAATGAAAACATGACTCAGTACGGTCCTGCAGGAGGATACGAGAGGTTAGAATATATGAAAACTATATGGATAGAATATTGCTGTGATTATATCTATTATGTCTTTTACAAATTTTCCTGTGCTTAAATATTTTTCTTCCTACGATGCATTTCCTCCAGAAGAAATTTATTCTAGACCCCATACTTCAAAAATGTATAAACCTGGGTTTTAGAAGCAGTTTAAAATAATTATTTACAAATATACTACGGACACTATAAATATTTAGCGGCAAAACTGCTTTACGATGCTATATAGAAAAATTTATGAATGCATCGGTGAATGAATCGGAGATGGTCATACTTCCCTCGATAAATGCGGCTTACGATATGATATCTTACTGCCTTTTCGAAAGTGAAGGTAAAACAATTTTTTTCAATAAAGTAGTAATACGCATATATATGATTCAAGACGTCATCATGACAAGCACCCCAACGTATGCTAGGCTTATCACTAGCTGTATGGAGAGAGCTCAGTGCAAGGTTGTTGGAGTGGAGGTACCTAGTACTCATATTAAATGGAAAAATATGTAGATAGAGTATTAAAGAAAAAACGAAATAAAGTAGTATTCTAACTATTTCAAAGCTGAATTTGGAGCGACCTCAGCTTAATCTCACGGATTACGAGAGGGTTCTGAATGAACAGAAAAAAAAGGTAGCTATTTTATTTATAATTTATACAAATAGCAAATAGCTAACTTCAAAAGTATTATGCATCACGAAGGAAGAATTTATTCTCCTTATTTAGCAAGAAAATCCATTTACTTTATTAACAAATATCTCTAATTAAATTATTTTGGATAACTAGTTTAGTTTAATTATATCAAATGGAAGTATAATAATCAAAGTATTTTTTAAATGGTGAAACTTTCATAATTAATGATATTACTCTTCGTAAAAAATGGGATTTTACTGAACATAATTTTAAACTATAGATTATACAAAGTAGTAAGATTGTCTTTTAATTTCTAAATGAAGGTTCCTTAAATAGTGATTGCATGACACTTAACAATCATGGACCAGCGTGGTATTAAAGAAAGCATGCCAGGGTGAAACAGTGCGGGCAGTTATCCTTATCAACCCTCACAATCCTCTCGGGGTAGTGTTTCCCAAGGATGATGTTGTGAAACTTTGCGAGTGGGCCAGCAGGTATTATATCCATATTTATCATTTTCTCTATTATGTTCTACAGTGCGTTCTAAAATGATAGCACACTCGGCTTTTCACTTTTTTCTGTTTTCAATCACAAAATTAATCCAATTTTTCTAAGGTGGGGTGTGAGTTTTTGAAGTCTCCAGTATCAATTTCGTGCTTTTTTTAAATCAATGGCAGCTTTTGTGTAATATTTTTCCTAAAACCACTTACCAGATGAAATAGATTGCTTATAATGCCAAGCGCTCCAGAAAGGCTATTTTTAATCTTATGCTTCTTGACGAGTTCGAATAACAAGGTTGTGAATATCAGAACCTTCTGGCTTAAATTCGGTGAAGAATATTTGGACTATTCTCGTTCTGCTGATAACCTGTAACCACCAAAGATCTCTAATATGTTGACATAGCTTGGAACGAAATAGAAAATAGTATAATAAAAATTAAGTTAGAAACATACCAGAATTAATTTTTTAATGTTATTATAAAACTGGTAGTTGTAGTGGTTATTAGTTAATTATTGTACATATTGGTAGTTGTTTTTTTGCCATTAACACAGTTTAATGGAGTGAGCTATCACTTCAGAATGCACCTTAGTATATAGATTACAACAAATTTCCCATGATGGATGACTTATTGAAGTTCGCAGTTCTCTCAAATTTCCTCAGGACGAGAAATTTTGGCACACTTAAAAATTAATTTTTATAGGAAGAACTTAAGTGTGCTGGTGGATGAATCCTTCTGTCAATGTGTACATGGCACCAACTTCTTTCGTAGTTTTCTCACATATAGAAATCAAATTGAGAACAGTAATAATGTCATATACATGTGGAGTCTTAGTAAAGTCAGATATTAAGCACTTACTATTTATTGTAAGACTCATTTGTGGGGTAGCTTAATTATATCTTAATTTTAAAAAGAACTTCAAGACACGGTTTACATAAATAACTATAAGTTATATGTCTAAAATTTAGGATTTTGGTCTACCAGGTGCGAAGGTCAGCATGATCTATTCCTCAAACACTCCTCTTATTCGTTCATTATCACGGCTTGAGCTCATTCACCCAGTTTCTACTATCGCTCAAGAATTTACAGTCAAATTACTTAGTGACTTTGGTGCGTTTGTCATAAAAGCTGTGAATATGTGAATTATTTGTTTATAATTCCTCTTTGTGAGACTTAGTTTAGTTTACATAATCAGGCTTCAATATAATTTCAGATCAACAAAACTTAATAAATTTAATCTCCTGTATTTCTTATATAGCGTAAAAGTTATTTGATTTCAGATTGGCTACACTCGTTCCATGTGGAAAAACTGAATCGCCTTCGTGCTCATTATCATTTCACTACAGCAAACCTGCGCCATCTGGACTTGCCTTTCGTAAATTCAGAAGCTGGAATATTTGTATTAGTTGACTTTAGAAAGGTCTATAAACATTATTTAGTTCTCTTTTCACTTGTACACTTAAGATAAAAGGTATTAAACCATATTCAAACAAAATATATTATATTATTTTTGTTTTTAATTTGAGTAAGTCATTATTTAGCACCTCACTTCATGTACTCACACTGAGGAGTTACATCTGTGGAAGAGGATGACTGATAACGGACTATTTCTTAGTCCTGGATTCCACATGTTATGTCATCAACCAGGATGGATGAGAATTGTATTCTCCTGCACAAAAGATGAACTTATTGAAGGTAACAATGCAACTGTATTTATCTTAAAAAGCCCAGTTAAATGTAGAGAAATAAACTTTTATATGCACTTTTTGTCTTTTGTATTATTTGCAGGATTTGTACGACTACATCGAATGTTTGGAAGATCTTCCTCAGTTGTAGGAACAATAAGATATTAAAGAAAAAAAATATCTGTTCTTAGACTCAGCTGTGATTATAGAATGTTGTTTTTCAATAATATTTCCTATGAAGTAATTTAACACTAAAAATACATTTGTAATCGTAACGCTTAAAAATAAATATAAACAGCGTGATAGTGTTCAAAAATTACTTCTTTTACATGGTAATAATAACTTGACAGAAATACTGTTAGTATATATTATGGAAAAATGTGGATACCAATTATATTTATAGAATTTGTTGAATGCTCGTCATATAGACATTATTTTGTATATTCTTAATTTAGAATCTTTTATTAATATTTTACAATTATTCTTCGCATTCATAGGTATAGCTATAGGTCATTGTACCTAAAAAGCCTTTATAATATAAAGTTACTAAAACATTCACTCAATGACTTATATATGCTATAGACTTAGTATAATACACGAAAGCGCAAAAATATTAGAAGTTTCTGCTTTTTATATGTAGTCTTTCTGTGCTTTTACTTCCCGAGACCGCTTAATTGCCATCTGAACGATTACCCAGCTCCCTTCTGTCACTTCTGTTTGGCTATCACTGCACATTGTTTGCACCAATTACCGGGATACTCGAAGCCCGAAACTGTTTCCTCAAGAGCCTTATTAGGATGTGGAAAACAAAATATCTCAGTAGTCATTAATCTTGCAGTTGCTTAGAAAACTTACAAAATCAAAAAGTGCTACTAAATTTGGAGATACTTGTTTAAATTGTTCGTACGAGATATAGTTCCCTTTCATTAAATTGTGTATATATATATATTACAATTAGGTGAACGAGCTCAAGCTGAGGTTTAACATCCATATATAGGTGTAAAATATCTAAAGAAAGCACAATATTAAAAAATTAGTTATATGAAGATATAAACCCTACGCGTCACAGACTTCATTATATATATAATATTCATCGTATGCTAAAATAATTTTCTGTGAACGTAGTTTTGAAAACAGTGCTGTTCGATTTAAACATTTATTACGCGCTCCAACTATTCATATTAATTAAAGCAATCTTCACTGGACAATTTGCGTTAAAAACTACTTCGTCTCCTGCACTGTTGGCAGTGGTCATTTTTATCCAGATTGGTTTCCAGCAATTAGGGGATGAGTATAATGTGGTTGAGAGGGCTCGATTTCGCTTTGCCGGTCGGTCAAGTACCGAATTGAGTGGAGGCGAGGTCAACTCCGATTAGATCATGGGTCTCGCAATTGATATTGTGCACAAGAAGGCTTTGTGCATTAATAAATCTCCTTATAAATGTATACAGTATTGAATGGTTAGCAAATGTTATTTTTTAGTATATTTTAGAAAGATGGCCTATGTTGAGCGCTAAAAATGAAATTCGATTAGACATCTTATAATTTTGAAAAGTATTGACTTAAAAAGTTTTAAACGTATTATTAGAGCTAGAATTTTTTAAATTCTAAAAATCTACATTTCACTTGTGGGGGAAACCATGTCACATTAACTTTGTGCTCATAGATCTGAAATTTATTTATTTATGATAAAGTATTTTGAATAATAAGAATTAGTGGCTTTCATCGATTAACATTTCGATATATAAAATGATTTACATCCACCCACCTTAAATTGCTGCCAATTTTGTACAGGTGAGCACAGATTCCTACATGCTAATCTGTAAATTGCTCCATATTGAGGTTGGATGCAATCGACCGTAATTTATAAAATAGCTAACAACTAGGTGTTTAACTAGTTATTTTATAATGGCTTGGAAGAACCTCGACAAAATTTCTACTATTCTAAACGACAGCCGAAAATTGACCAAGTTGCTAATGTGTACGAGGGAATTAAATAAAATCAGCTAAACAATTTCTGCCAAAAATTTAAGTTTCTACAATATTTTTGAAAGAACTGATTGTAAGATTCACTGTTTATGAATGTCGTTTCTAACTAGTTACGAATTTATACTAATTCATATAAAAATCTACTCTTTGCTTTTCGTTGCTTATGAAGCCAAAATGATAGCTATTGTTTTGTGTACTTAGAATAGGCTTATCCAACTAATAACATGGATATGTGTGTAAATGTTTCAGATATTTACACTTTCTGCTGCTCGAAATCGTCTATACTTTAGTTGTTAGTTTACACTAAATCATCTCTTAACCACATAATTACTTTTCTTTGCTTGCTTTCCACTACTCTTAAGGAACTGGAGTCGGCAATGTGATTGTTGGTCACTTCGACGGATAGATGACAAGAAATAGTAGGCATAGCAAAAGAAACAGATTTTAAAAAATACTAACAAAATAGTCAATATGCGATGAATTCTTTCATATGAAATTTTGGCTTTGTAATCTAAAACGTAGTTAGGATGTCTATTGTGCTAGCCGTTTTTAAGCATTTATCCTAGTATAAATGAGGTTAGTCCCCCATTCAATCGTGCTAAGTGTTGCGCCTTTTCATCTTAATGGCCTATTCTTTTGAATAGTTCTCTCTA
Organism: Heterorhabditis indica; assembly: GCA_020740425.3. Taxonomy (NCBI): domain Eukaryota; kingdom Metazoa; phylum Nematoda; class Chromadorea; order Rhabditida; family Heterorhabditidae; genus Heterorhabditis; species Heterorhabditis indica. The sequence goes on from JAJAVP010000038.1 coordinate 67,955, forward strand.
AACATTTAGAAGTCCTCTCGAAATTTAGATCAGTAAGCAAACTGTTATTCTTCTTATAGCATATTAAAAAAAGAAAAATACTAACTAAATGTCCATATTATATTCAAAATGCTGCCATTTCTTCCAGCATGTATATATAAATTTGCAAATTTTCTTTTACACCTACTAGCTAAAGTCATTATCTACTTTTATGCTAATCTATTTAAATGTTAATACTTGTATTTTTATAGTTTTTTCTTCTGTTTCTGAGTATTTCGCTCATATCTAGTGCAGCTATCAACTAGTTTTTACTGGCATGATGCCAGCTAAAGGCGGAGTTTATCTATATTGTGGTAAAAAGAGGGCGGAGCAACTAACTGTTTGCACTATATTCTCAATACCAGGTCATTTTACAAGATAGTCACTGCGATCGTATTCCTATAGCTAATTCTAAATATTATTATTCATCTGAGTTTTGGGTTAACTGTATATTTAGCGTTTATTTATCTTACTATTAATGATATAGCTAAGTTTAAGAACTCACTGGTAGCATTTTTTAAATTTATTCTTTTCCATTAACTGTAATAATTTTGGTGCTTATTATTACCACTTTGAGGATATATTCATGTCACATAAAGGACCATCTCTGTCCTTGGAGTTTTATTGCTACGGGGACCTTGCCCCAACTTGTCTCAGATTCTAAATACAATTATACCACCTTAAACATAGATAGATCAGCAAAAATCTCGATAGGGTTATTTTTCAAACATTGCTGTGAAAATGCAACATGAAAATTTACAATAGTGAGGTCATTATATATTTATTTTAAATGTTTTTATTTATGCTATATTTGAGTCCAATACAGCATTAAATGAGATTTTTAGAATCAACGGTTTGAATCTAAAAATGGTTGCACTGTACATTCATTTTAGAAAGTGACTCATTAGTACCACTGAGATAATTTGAAAGATTATTTTGTTTCCAGTAAGTTTCTCTTAACTTTTTTCTGTATTTTCCCTTCTTTATCTGTCCCTTTACAACGGTAAGAGAGAAATGAATATCAGCTAATCTTCCTAACTCGTTCCATTATTGCTTGCGTAGCATCTGTCATATTGTCTTCTGCTTGCTAATTGGGTATAGTTAATAAAGAAAAGTGAGTGTGGATCTTCCCTCTTCCCTTCCCATAGTATTCCTTCACTTACAACTATCCCGGGCGGTCATTTATCATATAGATGTCATTATTCCGCCCTAGCAAATGTTACTTGACGTGTCCCCATGGATGCACTGCTATATAAGTTACAACGATTCAATTTATAACATACATTTTATATATATAGGCAACATTTCTAAGAGTTTCTTAAATAAACCAATTTATTGGAACATTAGGCTTACATAGTTCAATGGTTACTTTCTCTATTCATTCTACTCATAAATAGGATTCTCATTTTTATCTCTGTGTATTGGACATTGTGATTTTTAACGAAGTTAAATATATTCATAGATATATGTTATAACATTTCTTCTGATGAACCAATGTTTATCTAGTTTTGACTAAACTAATCTCTCGAGATGTTTCATGATTACTGTATTTAGCCTGTGTGTTTATTTATTTCAGCCGTAGTCATAAGCCTTATGATGACTACGTCATGAAACAATCGCTACTAATTCTTGCAGTCTTCGTAGTTGCTCGTGGTTAGTTTTATTTAACTCATAAATATCTTGATATTTAATTTTTCCACGTGTACCATCAGGGCTATCCAAAATATTAATATCAATCTGTATCTCTATAACCTTATTCATATATTCATATATTGCCTCATTTCCGAAAATGACTATGTTCATCAGATCAAAACAAATATGTACCTCCTGAACTACAAACTATTACTCCACATTCCCATCCAACGTAAACAATACATTTTTCCATTATTTAAATGAATTCAAATACAATTAGTAGAGCGAAGGTTACATGTCTGTAACAGATCTGTCATTTCAGCCTCATTAGATGCAAAATATTTAGGGATTCATTTAAAAAATACCATTTAATGGTCTACAAACAAGTATTTTAAAGTTAAATGAATATCAATTATCTATCTAATCCTTATTTCTTAAATTCGTAATCTGCACTGTTTGTTCATTCTCTTATTTCCGCTAAAGGACTCAGCGTTCCTTCTTCTCCTTTCCTAATTTATCCAACTCGTGCTAATGACAATCGAACAATTAGTCTCTAGATTGTCTTTCATGGGATAATGCACAGCTCGCGGCAATAGAATTAACTCAGATTTAGAATTTTCATTCATCCAATTTGAACTAAAGATGGTAGTTTGAATAAAGCGTCAATAAACAGCAGCCTATTATTCTAATAATCTTTTATATAGTCTAGCTATCTTAGAACCCATGAATTGAGTTTTCCTTATAGTAAGTAAAGAAAATACAGTGTGGCAGGAAGCATTTTATTTAGGTGAAGTCGGTCGGGAAATGCGGGCAACGCGAATGTCAGTGGTTGACTTTTGGAAGAACGAAACATTAGGTGATGGGTTGAATATTCGTGTTGCACATGGTGTAAATAGTTGGTCCGATCTGGTCAATCAATTACATGGTGAGTTTAACTCTGTATCTGTTGATGATCATTTTTATACTGAGAAATTTTCTGAGATCTTATCCTTCTATTATATTGTCATTAGCATAAACGAGCACTTAAGTAAGATATTTTACATGAACTATATTTATCGTACCGCCGGTAAAGTGGTTGGCACATTCGCATTTACATCCGCCACTACAAAACCTTTCCGTTTCGTTATTCTAATCTAGCATATGTTATTTCCCAAGACTGTGAGTGTGGTCATATGAGGACAGCGTTTTTTTAGGAATCCTTAGGAAGTGTAACTTTAAGATCATTTTCAGAGCCATTTTTAAACAAATCGATGATGATCGAGGGTGATGTATTCCTACAATCTCAGAGAAGACCAAGACATAGAGCTATTCCAGTCATGCGAGCCAGTACTCGTATAGCTGACAGAATTACGTTCAAGGAGTGGTTACGAGAAGTTGCTAATTTGAGAAAAGGTGAGAAATATTTAATGTTTTGTCAAAACAGAAATTCTTATAACTTCATTATATACTTTTAAATGTTTCATTCTAACCCCAAAACATGGATTTTGCCATTAAATGCCAATAAATTCCAGTAGTCCTTGAAATCTATGATGTTCTTTTTGATTAATATCTGTTGAGTTATCCAGCAGGGTTGTGGTGTGTAATGACAACAGAGGCATCGTTGCAATTCGCGTCCCGAAAGGGAATGATAGATTACAGTATGGCAGACGGTTTGTCGGTAAACAACGGCTATGGATGTGCACTAATTTGAAACTTTTAAATGAAACACATTTATAAAACAGAGGAAGGAAGGAGCGGAATTTTATAAGACAAAGAAATTTTCAGCAATTAAAATAAACTTTCGATCTACCGAAGTGGTTCGTCCAGTATTGCAGTATTTATATTCGTCCCAAGCTGATCCCAGTTCGCCTGTACTTCAATACCCAGTTATTTTACATGCTAACGTGTTTCGCTCTCCCAGAAGTATTGAGGTACATTAATTGGTTTTTCATAGTTTTCTTTTAGTTATTTTCGGATTTACTATGAGATTTTTCTCAGAATGCTGTTGATCCATCATTCTTCGTAGACCGAACTAAACTGCTTTTTCCTGACGCTACTCTATCCTTAGGATGGACAAAGCAAGCTAACTTTAGCCTTTTAAATCCAAAGTTTAAAAAGTGAGCTCAGATTATTTTAGAAAAGTATTTATCAATGTCAGCTATTCTCCATAAATAAATTTTCAAATTCATAAGAAAATTAGTAATAAATAATTTGTGGAACAAATTATTTATTTAGAAAAGAATTAACTTCATACAGGTTATCGTGGCGTCAGCTATTTCATATTCTCGAATATGTTACTCGTCTTGACCAGCCAGTTATGCTCTCCATCAGGCTTTCAGTGGTGAGTCCATATACTCATTTATTAATCATTATTAAACAAATTTGAAAGACAGCTTTAGTGGGACATTGCCATCTTTATGCATTTTTGTTTAACAAACAGTAATTTCTATGCAAATTAGGGGTCAGACATACAAACATTTAGTAATCTGATCCTATCCCTAATATGAAGAGAGTCTGACCTCATACAGACAAACATGAGGCGATTCTTTAACCTAAAATCTGAAGAACATCCTATCTAATTTAAAATATTAGGAAGATTGAATTGAAAATAAATTCATAGAATATAGCATTATCATCAGAATCTATAGGCAGCTAACTCAAAAGATCAACTATTGTGGCTACTGGGTATGGATAAAACCGTTTCACTCCTAATCTGGAGTGATTCTGAAGATCAGGTAACGATACTATCATATTTTGTTTTAAATTTTTAAATATAACTAGCTGTACTCTTATTATAAAAAAAATCAGTCAAGGTTATTACAGGTACTAGACTGGCAACCTATCGTTGAATTACGGCGAAGAGCAACCAAAAATCGTGTATTGTATGATTTAGAACAAAATCATAGAAGAATACTTCAAAGTGTGTCGAATGAACCGGTAAAGGCGAGTTTCTAGCAATAAGCTTATAAAAAATACAAAAAATCAGAATATAAAATTTACAAATTAGCAAATATTGTTTGTATTTTAAATCAAGTGTTTAATAGGGTAAAAATACATTATAGAATACTACAGTATTTTCTCTGGCAAAATGGCGTGCTGTTGAATTTGCCATTGCGAGTGATATGTTATCAACTGTTATACGCAGTGAAAGAGGACCAGCATTCCTAGGAAAACCTGCAGGACTCCTTTTTTCGCAGACGCCACCACCCTCTTTTCCTAATAAACAGGAAATAAATGGAAGGGTATATAAAGATTTTTGCCCACTTACCTGTTAATTATTCAGGCACATCTTTTTAGATACACTTTCTACCAAAGTTCACTACAAAAGATGTTAATGTGGACGAAAAAAGTGGACTTATCATATACCTTTTGGATAACATACAAGAAATTGAATCTCCGGAAATTCAAAACGCACTTCAGGTTCAAAATATATAGATTTGTTTTCATGAGAGCTATTTGCTGAAACAAAAGCTAGAGCTACAAAAGATGCTTTAAATACAGCTATATTTAAAGAAAAAACTCACTGATCAAAAGTCTACGGTATATTTATATGCTTTAAAAAAGCAATTTTTGTTGAATTTTTTGATATTACTAAATTATTGTAGTCTATATGAAATTTTGTCTAATTTTTAAAATCTTCTAGTTTTTCATTGGATTTGACGGTCGTATATTCATTAAAAACAAGCAAACAGTCGAGTCATTTTATGAATCAAAATCAGTGGGACAGCTACCTATATCAGATTGCTACGGATTTAAAGGTAAACACTTTGGTCAAATTGGGCCTTTAACTATCATTCTTTAGATTTAAATAATATACATTCCTATAAGTTCTAATTCGAAACATCCACTGTTTTAAATATATTAAAGTGTCTCAAGTGTTGGAATGCTTTAACTGCAATAGTTGCAGTCACCGATAGGGGTTGGAGAGTTCTGGCAGATGTTTGGACTACTGAGTGCGAAGAGCACAGTACACGAAAACAACGGAGGAATGCATTGCGAATACAACTTGATACACCGTTTCACAAGTAAGTCTTACGTTTTATAGTAATCACCACTTCTAAGCCTTACTCATTCTAGTCAAAATTCACTTCGGAATATCGTAGTGGCAAAAACGGGCGATGGAGCAATCGACTTTTTGTTAGAGGAACTTCACCACAACTGCTCTTTCAGTACAAAAATAGCTTTCATTATATTGTTGATTTTAGTTCAATTATTTTAATTAATCAGTTAAGAATTTGGAGTAATATAATAATTGTAGCGTCTATCTGTGATACAGCTTATGTTAAAAAAACATGCACTTTCATCTTGATCTATTTTTGCTAGTAATATAAGTGGCCAATTATTATAACTCTTGTTTTACTGTGCTTTTTTCATCTTTTAGGTTACCTTTCTATTTTGTTTTTCCAAAATGTTGAGTGCTACATTTTCAGGTATTATTTGAATATATAGAAACTATTTTTTTCTTTGTTTAGGAATGCAAGTACAAATCAATGAAAACTGAAATATGTTTCAAGTGATTTTCTCTCCATGAACAATGTAAATCAGAAAATCAGACTTCCAAATTGAATCCTTTACACATAAATCAATTTATATACAGCAAACGATATCCTTCACACGAAAACTATTATGCTAACAAATTTTCACAACCGTTAATGACTAGTTATTCGACAATTTCTGCCTCCAATAGGTTTCCGTTTTGCCCATGAGTGCAAATTAGAATAATGAATCTGACTGGATACGAATAGTCTCGGAGCCAATTCTTCTTTTGTGCCACTGTATAATTATGGATTACAGTATGCATCAGGTACGCCGCACTAAGTTTGTAGGCACCCCTATAATTATAGCGCACGGCTACGATTACAGTAGTATAGCATGGAAATACACAGAGCGTTACCAGAAAGTGGTCATAGATTACCAATAAGCATTTAGTCTGGAAAAAACTATAGGCATTTGTAGATGTTACCCACTCTTTAAATAATCTTGATACCCGCTTTAGAAATACACCTAAACGTTGTCACAATTAGCTGTTTCGCACCAAAATTTAATATTGTAATATGATTTACATAAGTTAATAAACAATGTTTATTGTGCGATTTCACCTCGGCAATATTAGAACGTATAAGGTTTCTGGTATACGGAATATAATTAAATAACATACCCTGAATGAATTGCCTTCACAAATTACTCTTCTGTTCTTTATTCACTTAATTGATTTCAGGGTTAAAAACTTGATTTTAATATACTTTTATTAACAGTTTTCTCCTAATGTTTGCATTCCACTATAATATCCTAAACTATCACAATCGAGACCATATGTATTTTACATAAACTGTACAAATGTATGAAAGGGAGTAAGATAGATAATTCAAACCACAAAGAATAAAACGAAGCTGCTAGGCGATTGTAATCCACGAATCACTGCAACCATGCAAGGTGTACATACGATACCCATTATAATATTGACAAAAATGCAACTCTATATATATAATATACTAATTCAATTACATATAAGCTTTTTATACAAAAATATTTAATGATTTAATTCAAGAGCTAAAAATTAAGAAAAAAAACCGTATGCCCTTTCCTTGAAGATTACTAGTATCTAAACATGTAATTCATGTTACATATATAAACGTGCTGATATCACCGACTTTTCTTTCAATGAATCTGGAAGATTACACTAGAACATTATTGTAATCCTTATAATACATAAATTTTGCAGGAAATAAGTATTAAGCGAGCAAAAAATCCAAACTACCTGTTTTCAATAAGCCAATCTATCTGCTCCTTTATAAGTTTACGATTGGGAAGAAACATTGGTTTAAGCATTTCAACAAGTTCAGTTTGCAATTGGGCTGACGTTATAGTTTTTCGCATCTTCATTATCTGAAGAAGAAAAAAATTATAACTGAAGCAAATTAATATTCAACCATAGATAAATATATTAAATGAGTAATACATGAATTATCTCAACATACTCGAACGGCAGCTTCTTGAACTCGTAGTTCCCTGAGTGCTAAAATATCTTCATGTTCTTTCGTGGCCGATGGCTCTAACGATAGTTGAAGACGTCCGATCAAATTTATTCGCCCACGATTTTGCGGTTTTCCATTCTAAAAGAGTGATAAGAAATGAATAACATCTGACGAATAGAAATTAATCACTTAAAATTTCATTAGACAAAGTGCTCTATAAAGTAACAACGAAATTTTCCTACGTAAACGTAATTTGATAAAATTTACCTTAATTAAGTGAAAATTATGATTTATATAAAACAGTGTTGAATCCGTAAAATCACGAGGAGTGATCAGCTGTGCAGCATCACATAGCAGGATTTGAGAACGCACCTTTGGATAAGCAACAAGAGACTGAAAAAATTGTTAGGTATAGCTAAGATTACAGAATAGCAATGAGTCTTTTATAATGGTAATGAAAAGAGTTCTAAAAAACTAACAAATAATGTTCTTGCAAGTTCAGTATCCGGTAATTCAGTTGCCAACCTTAGGGCTTCGAAAGAAATTTTTTCGTGTGCACGGTCATTCCATGCAAATAAAACAGCCATCTGGAATGTTGTCACATCCAAGTCAAAACGACCACCGCCTGCAGTTCCGAAGATCACCTGAAATTACTACTGGCATGAAAAAAAAACACCTAAGAAAATAATATTAACTGTTCCACTGCTCCAGTGGTGCATCCAGTTAAGCTTTCGTCCATTGTGTTGTTTCTTATAGAATGCTTCGACCTATAAATAATAAGAAACAATATTACAAACTTCTTAAGGAAACGTGAGTATTATAACATTACTATAATAGAGGAATATTTTATAGCACTCCTACTTCTGGTACAAAATCCTCAAGTTCCCTTGGTAACGACACTCTGACCTTCTCAACTCCACCTCCACGACCCCAAGCACCACCATTCAATACTTTTATATTAATCAGATCTATAATCCTAAGTAAAACCTATGACATTAAAAAAATGTAATCGCATGCAGTTTCATATTGACAGTGGACGTTGTGCAAATAAATAAAATGAAACTAATAAGATAGTCTGTAAAAATGAAAACTTTCAAAAATACCAATTTCACCTGACAACGTTTTGTTGTTATTGGTCCCAACAAGAGTTTTTTTAAAAGAAAGGTTTAGATCCTTATTTACTTCAATATCCTGTAACATTCGGGACAACTTGTTCACGTGATCTGCGGGCATGCCACACTCCTGAAAAATAGCTTTTAAAAAGGTAAAATAAACTTTTCGCTGTTTTTTCGTTATCCAATAGATTTTAATTTTAATATACTACGAATTTTTCTAAAAGTGAGTTAAATCAGAACTTTACACTCGCCCTTAGTTTGTTAACCATAACTTCTTCTTTCTCCTGGTCAGCACTCATATCCAATATTAGTCTCCGCGAAAGATGAGCCTTGTGGAAACGCATAAATACATCCTTGTTTGCTACATATTTTAGCACCAGTAGCTAAATAAAACTGGTAAAATTAACTGAATAAAACCGACAATATTACTAATACAGTTGAAAATTCTGACGAGGTTGTTAAGCTTAGCGTCGATCTCCTCCGAAGTTAATTTTTTGCTAAGCTGTGTTTTTCGTAGGAGCAGATCGCAATAATTTGCTAGGAGCTCAGGACACTTAGATTCTACCGTCGTCGGTCGCCTAGAAAAGCCCTAACGAATTGAAAAAGAACTAACACAAATTATTTATAATACAACAACTAACGGTTTTCGTCCCTGGGAAAGTTCCATTTTAAAGATGGTAGTATCATTAACAAGTTCACGAAAAGCCTGGAGCAAAACATATTTAATCCACTAAGTGATATCATATATACAAAAAATAAAAAACGTTATTTAGTCTTAATGTAATGTTTTACCTTATCACGAGCAGTAAGAAGTCTAGCGTCATCGTAAAATCCTTCCTTAACTAGTGTGCTAAACCGATCAAACATACATAATAACTGTGAAACGTACTTTTCCGGATCCTTAACAAAATATGCTTAACTTGAACTACATTTAAAGTAAAATTCAACCATGCTTAAGCCTTTAATGAAACCAATAAATTAGGATCTCACAGTTGTTATGGTATCAACATTTGATATCATGTCATTCAACCCTTCTGTCTTTATATACTCATCTATTGATTTCAATACGACATCAATACCACTTGGAGTCCTCTTGATTAAGCGATATAACATTCGAAGTTCTAAAAAAATTGTAAACATTCAAGAAACTATGTTTAATAGCTTGATATCTGAATAATCCAAAAATTGAAATAGCCAAAATTCTCGACATACTTTCAACATCGTTCTTAGCTATAAGACCTGGACATTCAACCAGAATCTGTTCTTCAAATTCGATCACGAGAACACGTACACAGCTCTCTACTAACTAAAAATATTTACTCAAAACAGTAAATAAAGTAAAACACGTGCATTCCACTAAGATTCTGCAAAAATAAAGTTTAAAAAAGTATCCACCCGTTGAACACTCTCTGGATTAGGGTTAAGATATTTTCTTGCTCGGTTTTCTTCTTCTTCTAGCTTACGATCAGCATAAGCCATGTAGTTGATAACACCGTTCTGCGTCAAGTACTTAAACAAAAGAAGCTCAGTGGCACCCCTTCCACATAAGTTGCCAGAAATTTTTTTTTAAAAATCAACTAAAAACACTATTGCGAACACAATAACCAACTTATTTAGAAATTTTACCAAAGGATTAGGATAGCTTAACCAACTTCAGAAGCTCTATCCTTATAGTAGGCAACAGTGTCTTCGACGAACTCTTTCTCAAAAGTTTTCTTATACATATCGAGCACATCATCCGAGTAACCATCCTCATTTAAAGCAACTGGAACGCTAACTGAAGTCTTAAGCATATGTTCAAATAAAAATTCCATTATGCCAGTGAGAAACAATACTAGTTTTTTCCTAAAGATCCTATTTAAATTTAAGTAAATTACCATAACTCTCTCTTATTCCTACAACTAGACGTGCATCAAAAGTTTCCCCGTTGCGTTCAGCTTCCACTAACTTCAAAGCTGCAGATAATAAATGAGCATTTATTGGCATAAATGCTGATACTTTCCAAAAGTTCAGCATTTCCTAGAAATTCAAAATCTCCGCATATTTTAGAGTAGATTATAAATTTAAATAGCATTTGAATAATTAACAAAATACAATTAAAAGCCAAATATAAAACGGAGTACCTCACGAACAGTTCTACGATGATGTCCATGCCTACTATTTCCTGAGAAATGGTGACGAGCTTCGTATGTCTGGCCAGAAGTTAAAACTTTATCGTCAGGATCGATTACCTTGAATTAATGAACAAGAATATCAAACGCTAAAATAGCAGAAGGTAAGTGGTAATACCTTAAACGGCAATGGAACAATTGCCGTCTGCTTAAAGTATCGTGTCCATTCTCTAATATAAGCTTTAAGAAGTGCAAGATCACCATCTCCAGCATGTTGATTAATTCGCTAAAAGACAAGATACTTACTAATTACAATACTTAAAGATTAAAGCACTATAAAACAGGTAGATTCTCACATCACGAGATTGTAGAACGTAATCACGAATATCTCCGTCAAGTGCAAAGTGAAGTTTATCAGATCCTTGATCAATCCAAGAATGTATATTGTATACAGACATAAACAAATTTTGCCACTCTGCTTGAGTTACTGGCTAAAACAAATAATTCTGGCAAAATAACTCAAATGTTGCCGGTCAATTTGTTTATTTTACTTACCATTTTGCTTTCTAAAGGTCCATAAGAGTTTTCACGAACAAAACTTTCCTACCTCTTGCCTAATAAGGGCTAATACTATATGATGTACTTTTCCCCAATCTTCTTCAAATCGTCGTGGGGGCTCGATTTCTGGGTTCTGATAAAACAGTAATTAGGTACAATGCACGAGGATAAACGTTAATGAACCTTAGAAACAAAACGAAAATTCTGGAACTTACATGTAACAATGATGCCATCTTCTTTTTAATACGTTTATAGTACTTTTCAATGCGTTTGAACTTAATTTTGAAGGTTATTAAGCGGTTGTAAGCACAACCTCCGAGTTCAAATTCAGTGTTATTGATAGATGCGAGTATTGGGAGATAACAGTCAATAATTTCTCACGATATTTTAGTTATTGGATTCACTTATTCCTAAATGTGTAAAAATCGTCAATAAGCATTATAACATATTTAACATATCAAAAGAAAATCAGCTTAAATAAACAAACAACTTGACTTCTTGGATAATGCTTTATAAATCCAAAACATGAAAACTCTTAAAAATTCCATACCTTGGCTATAGTCTACCATACTACTATCTTGAGAAATAAAATAGGACCATCACCAGTATCGTACCAAAATAAGTAATGTGGGAGGGTATAACGTATATGATAAACAATTAATCACTAGGTTTCGGAAAACTTCCCGTTTATTGGCTCCACCTCCAAGAAAGTGGTGAGAGTGCAGACAGCAGAGTGTAAGGATGGCAGAGCAGTGATGGCTAAACATTTGCGTACATAAGTTTTGATTATTTGTTTTCTAGTGATGTATTAATGAATATGTTCAAGCGTACGTGCTTTTCCTTCCAACAATATGCGATTAAAGGAAATGAATAGTTCTCATTTTAAATTTTTTAAATGTATTAATTATATTCCCTTCATAGTGCTAATTAGCGTAAAGATTCATGGAAATAATAGTGATGTAACCAAGTAATATATTCATTTCCGGAAATAAAAGGCACATCAGTTCAAACAAATCATAGACTCATTAAAAATTAATATTAATAACTTCTTACATTTGACGGGAGTTGGTGCTTTTAGGGTGCTTAAAGAAATTTTTGTGGAAAGCCAAAAATCTAGATGCTGTATATTTGAGTAGAATTTGTTTTTCGCATTTTAATGGTAAATCAAATAGTTCAGAAATTGTCTTTTCTTAAAACATTTGCTTCTCTTATGAGACAATTGTTATGTCGTTAAGAACAATTCGCAATTAATATAGTTATAAATTCTTTATAAATAGCTTAAACAAGTACGCATTACATTTAGTTTACTAACCAAATTACTGAACACTGTAATCTAATATCACGTAATAACCAGTGTTAAAATAGTGAACTAAGTTTAGCCTTAAAATAGGGTATTTAAAAATTTATTCATATATTGGTGGCTTAGACTAACACCGAAAAGCATTCTTGATTCCATTGATTTTATTAAAAATTAAGAGGCTTATCGAGCATCTTTAGTCTAAGCCTATGTAAGGATTCAAGTAGGGACTTTTTTGCAGACGCTTTTATGAGAATATGTTTTATAAGTCGTATAACCTATGTTATTTGTGACATTCAGGATTATATATATAAGCTAGTGGAGAACTATGGATGAAAAAGGTGGTCTTGTAATTGGTAACATTAGTTAACGTGTTATTACACTTATTTCTAGCATGGGAGGTTTTAATGCCATTATAAACCACATTACTTTGTCTTCATTTCATATTACACTTATTTATATTTTAAAAAATTGTAAGCATACAGTGTCGTCGCAGAATGTGCTGTAATGAACTCTGGTCTGTTTAAACTGCATTATAGATTATATCTGTTGACATTCATAGTAGATCTATGGCTTAGGCTTAGAATTTTAGATATCCTAGATATTAATTATATTGTATTATTTAATTGAAATTATTTCTCTTACAAGTAATTTGGTTGTCCAAGATGTAGTTATCGATAGATTATATTAGGTTTGCACAGGACAATTATCTAGGAAGTTAACATTTATCTCAGAACTAATTGGAAGTCTTTTACTATTAGTGAGTATTCCCGAACGTTTCTTCTTCACTAGGAACATATTATAAATGCCGTGGAAAGTCCATCTGAATTGTTTATGGGTTTCTCTGAAATTCTCTCTTGGATAAACCTTCTTTTGATTCTGATGAATCTATTGAAACGTTGACATTTATTTTATCTGAAATATTCAAACAAATACAAGTTAGTAGCATCGGCACTATGACTAGTATAATAAAATCGTAAGATTTATTTTCCACTATTGTGCGGGCATCCACCGATAAAAAATCCTGGATGAAGCTAATTATTAAGGTAGTAAGCAAGAAATATTCAACTTTAGGAACAATCAGTTTTCATGATGAAGCTTTTCACAAAGTTGCTCTTGCATCTAACCATGACCTTATTAGTGGAACAGTTCAAGATCTACCACTTTCTACTAGTCCCATAAATCATGCTATGAACCGCACTAAAATTATGAAGTTACTTCTACTAACTTCGAAATATTTTGGTCATCTTTCTTTAACCTAATCCATAGTAAACTTCTATTATAGATGCCTTTGCACCATTAAAGAATTACGCAGACATCATAAAATCAGGAGAAACAAATACTAAGGCAAAACTTAAAGCTCTTCGAGTGAATGAATGTTTTAGTGTGTAAACAGAGAATATTATAAGAATTGATTCAAACAATTTTTATAGTATTGGGCATATAGATTAAATTCTGATGCAGTTATTTCAATAGCGTGAGCTTTGTTGGAGCACACTGTCTTCGTGCCATTTTGTGCAGCAATGTGCCCTGAATTGGCATTAATACATTTGAATGTATATGCAATTTGTCGTTAAAGAAAAGGGTTCCACTATACGTAAAAAATTAAATAATATGTAGTCTTTAAAGGTTAATAGTATCCAAAGATCTTATAATTCAAGAAGGCTAAACTTTTGGATGTGTGGAAAAATATTCTATGAAATTAATATGCACAAAGGAAGGAGTAGTTGCTCCGTATCCTTCCAAATAATCTATCGCAAATATGAAAGATGATTCTTACTTGATATAATGAGGACTTGCTCACCTTATCGAAAGGCTTAAAGAGGAATTCGAACAAGCGTGTTGGTATCACAAAACATTGAGTGCATATACCAACGATTAATACAGATAGCCAATGAAAGCATTGTCCAAAGAGTATAGATATCCTACTTGCTTTCAGGAGTTTGAAAATGACAAAAAGCTACTACTTTAAGAATAGTTTTTGTCTCACGAAAGAGTAGATTATTTTTCAATGATTACATGCATGAAAGCTTAGATTTTAGGTACTAAACGCCGCGAGATACGGAAAATAATTGTCACAGTTGACATACAGACAATTTCTGCCCAAATTCAACGTATAAAAAACATTTCATATGATCCTACTCACTCCATATCGTTTCTAATAAGGAGTGTGACCTAGGTAAGCATATATTGCATGGTAAAAGGAAACGGTTAGCCATATGAAAGATAAACTACTAAATTAACAGTTTTCACCACTGAGCTTGATCAACTATTCTGGAGCCGTCAATTTCTGGCAACATCTTCTATAGCAATGAGTCACCATTATTCAACGTTTTAATTACTTTATTGAACAGATTCTTATTGTATAGCAAAGTACCCATTTTCTAGAGAACTGGGTAGTTTGTATATCCTTCAAAAAAAGGTGTTAAAAATGATTTGGGTAACCATCGTCTTGTATGTCTTACATTGAGAACTACGAAAGTTTTAGAGCATATTCAATGCAAGGGTATAACCATATATCTCAGTGGAAATTAAGTTGTTACTCTAGATCAGTATGGTTTCCAACAGAGAAGATTCACTTTTAGTGATTTAATTTCTCTTATTGGTATAGAACTACTATTAAACTGTGATCACAATAAGCTCGCTCGTTTCATTGATAGCACTTTTGCCTTTAATTTGATTTCTCTCGCTATACTGTTAAATAAACTAGTTAAATGTGATATTTTTGGTCGCTTATTTAAGTTTTCCATTGTGTTTTCGCAAAGGATACCAAGTCCTTCTTTTTAATATGAGTAAAGTAAACGCGTGGCAGTGAACAAGCAAATATAACATTTCTTTTCCTTTTTCTAGCAGACACTGAATTATAATTTAAGTGCTATAGTATTATTTTCTTATTTATTTCTTAGAAGTACTACGGAAGTCATAAAAATGATACTATAATCACACATCAAATATTATATATTAAACATTAATAACTGATTTTGCCTAGAATTTATGATTTATATTACCAATCAAATGCTATTAGATCAACAATTTATCATTATTATAGCTCATGTTTTCTAGTTGTGCCCCACCTATGATTTGAGTAAAATTTCGACTAATAAAACTTTTGTTTTTTATTGAGAAAAGTGCTAATGAAGCTTAGTGCCCCTAAGAGAGAAATTTATTAAACATGGATTTTTATGTTGAGTAAACTTTCACATCTAATATTGTTTTCACTTTCAATTATGACATCAGAAGTATTGGTGCACCTTGTATAAGTCCATGCTCAGTTTCGAATAAAATAAATTCTCCTTTCTTCTGTTGATTATAGGAAAATTGAACTAGAAATGAGTTTGAACAATGGAAAATAAATCTTCAACAGATTTTTATATAGAAAATTTGTTTTTTTCAACCTTATACTTTTAATTCAATAAAAAAATAATCGATATGTATTTACGAATTTTATTTTTCAATGAGACTCATGAAGTGACATCCTCTATGCAACACTCGAGGTTTCTGATAAGTGTTTTCACAGATGCACTGAATGGAAAGTCTACTTATTCAGATGCCTCACATGATAACGACGACATGCCATGAATCGGCATTACTAAATCTGTGGTTTTGTCTAAACTATTCGAATTATGTGACTTTTGTTCAGTGTAGGTGTTTTTACTTTCGTCCTCTATAGTTAGTATTGGAAAATTTTGGAAGTATCAAAATTCTCAAGACACTTGAAAACCCGATCGCGATAGAGCTCACTTACATCCTGTAATGATATCACGAGGCATGTCAGTTTCCAGTAAGCAAACAATCCACCCGCGCTCTCTGAAGGTACATAAGCAAGAACTAATGCTTTTAACCAATAGATTTTCACCATTTTAAACACAGTAACGAACAATTATGAATAGTGGTCAGGTAAGGATAACCGTGAGATAAATATTTATTACCTTTACTGTTTCTTTGCTTCATTTCCTTTTCGAATACGAGATAGTGCTATTTTATTCCTTACCTTAAGAGTGCTATTGCATAACTAATCCAGAACTCAGTTAAAGTTGTTACTTTCTTATAATATTTTCCAGGTGTTCGGTGTTTACTGTGATGAATCAAATAAGATCCACTACTACAACTGCGCACCAATTAAGCGTAAACAGTCAAAACCGAAGCCTTGGGGTAATCCTATGAAGATATTCTATAAAATGTTTAACAAGGAATTTTCGGATAATAATTCATGCACGGACCTCTCAATAGCCACAACTGATTCTAAGCAGTAATTATCTATACTGCTGAATAACCTTGATATCATCTATATTTCTCAATTTTGTTTCCGTCTAATTATAAGAGTTGTTTTCTTTATGAAATATACCTAAAGTTGCTTTCACAATTGTACATATAAAACAGTTATTTCTTAGTGAAAAATATGTCCTACTATTGTCATGTCATCACGAGTACATTATATAGTTTATCCTAATTAGTTAAATATTTGAAGTTCTATAGTACATCACACTGCTCAAGTTAACTCGTAATGACTTAATAAAATGAAATCATAGAAGACGTTCTAAAATTTTTAGTTTCAAATTTTCGTGTTTATTTTAAGTTTCTGTTTAAATGTGATTATATTTAATCGGAGAATATTGATAATATACTTCAATATTAGGCAGTTTAAGGCGTAGCTCAATTATTTATAAATCAATTAATTTTCTGCTCTAATAGAGACTAAAGTATACTGTAAGAGTGGTTTAAAGTATTAATCACTATGAGGAAAATATGGGAACAAAATCATACTATATAAGGCATTAAATATTTCAACTGATTAATGAGTTCTTAACTGTTGATTCCAACTATAAATCATTTACGTTCACATTCCAAGCTGAGTCTTTACAATTAAGTTATTACTAAATTACACTATTTTTATGAACGATAGGATTAGAAGACTTGTAAAATCCCTTAGATATGTCTGGGAAAGCGCTCCCACATCGATCGGGCGCATAGGAGGCGCGGGCATCGATCCCCACTCCGACGGGGCGCACGCCACGGCCCCACGATAAGGTGAGCGGCCTGCGAAGGCTTCCACAGCATAGCCATCTCCATGTATACATTCTAATTTCATTGCTTCACTTCCTGCACTCTTATTTCCTCCTGATTTTATTTAACTATTCATTTTATCCCCATCATAGCTGCCATCCTTCTTTACTATACTTTTCATCATTCCGTACTTCTATTTCTTAGTAATAATTCTTCAAAAAACAATTAGTGGTATAAAATTTACTCTTAGAAAAATACTGAAATTAATAATACCTTATTATCTACTACGAAACGCTAACAATCATATTCTCATCCACACCGTAATGACAATCTCAAAAGTTCACTTTTCACCGTGAATATTTAATGTTTGAAAAAATTCCCCTGTCCTATATTTCCGATAATTACTTCCGTTACCAAAGCTGAGTACACTGATACAGCAATAAAACACGGCACTCTTTTGGTTGCGATTTTTTCATGTAATTATCCAAATGCAAAATCTGCGTTTTTGTGTCAAAATACACATTTCCATTATTGCGTTTTCTAAACATTAAATCTCTAATTTCAAAAGTTCTATGTAAAATTACTATTAAGTCTATGAAGAGATCGCTCATTATTATATTACTACATATGACTAAAGCTTACGCCTCCATATGGGTTCCACTGCAAGCAAAACAAATCGAGAACACGCACTGGTGGGATACTGTAGTTTGCACGGGGAAGATTGACCAGTGTGTGAAATTCTGCTCATTTAACCTTTTTTTATTTAATATCGAATAATTTCTTCTTGTTTTACTTTCCAAGTACTTATTTAAACTAACGACCATGTGGTAAAATAATAATAAAAACATGCGCATTAGAAGTAGTCCGTATAAAATGGTAATAATGAATCGACTAAATATGATCCTAAAATTTGCGAAAACAGCACTCAAGCTACCCAATATATTTTAGATAAACATATGAATAATGCATTTATTGTATTTATCTAAGAGCGTCAAAATTAAATGGCTATCTATTTACATGAGCATTAGCCGTTCATTCCAGAAGCTAAATTGTACCATATATTCGTTACAGAAAAACCCTATTAATATATTTGTGAGCATGAAAGGATTATAGCAGTGCTTCCTGATGCTCAGGGAAGGTAATCATGGAGTGTACTATAGGTATTTGGTGGATTTTGAAATGCTTAGTGCCTTAAAAATAATATTACAGAAAGCAGTTTCAAATCATATAAATACATTACTCCATTCAATTTTTCTTTCAATACTTGGTCTTCTTCTTTCGTTTTTACTTTGATTCTGTTCTTCCTCCATCTTGTTTTTGACTCTTTCTTAGCTCACCCTAGACATTTAAACGTCTCGTGACAAGAGCTAATGATGTGCTCTTCAATTGACTCCCCATTAGAGTAGCGCATCAATAATACATATCAGTTAGAGGTGATGTGAAAGTAATTAGCTTCTTATTCCATGTTTGTAGCATCTATTTTTAGTTCTTGATTCCTTTATTTTTAATGGAATTCTTTAAAGTCAAAATCAAATATAACTTTTAGGTATGATAATATTAGGTCGGGATGTTTCCTGGCTGAGTATCATATTCGTGGTCTCACTGGGTGAGACGCTGGAAGTCTATACAAATCACTTCCACGTTCATACAAAAGAACCTGGACTGGAGAACGCACACAAAATTGCCAAGAGACATGGATTCATAAACAGAGGAGCGGTGGGTAACAGCTAGAAAAGTAATTAGATAAAGATACATAAGACGGGTTTATTACTATTTGTTATTCACAATAATTTTCTAACAATTTTTCACTAATTTCTATCTTTGCAAATAACTTGTTTATTCCCTTGATTGTTGTCTCGAATAATATACCATGACGGTCATTCTTTAGGTACTTCTTGTTCAGACTCAGTGACATAGTTCACAAACTACAGTACTAATTTGAATCAATCTATACTAGGAAGC
This sequence comes from Heterorhabditis indica, assembly GCA_020740425.3. Lineage (NCBI taxonomy): Eukaryota > Metazoa > Nematoda > Chromadorea > Rhabditida > Heterorhabditidae > Heterorhabditis > Heterorhabditis indica. The sequence continues at coordinate 87,606 of JAJAVP010000038.1, forward strand.
AAACTACATTTATTTCATTGTACTTTTGTATCGCTAAAATTGGTAACCTGTCTAGTGAAATACATAATTGAATCTGAACAAGAGGAGCCTAAACAAAGTGACGACACTACCTTTCAAGAGTTTTGGATGATTCATCCTATTGCCAGAAATGTGCTTTTTACCTATAAGAAATTGGAAAGCATTTCCTGAATTATACTGGCGGCTAAATATTACTTAACTGTTTACTATTTTAATAATTCTGGGAAAATCACAATTATAAAAATATTGTATTAACTAACAATTATGATGTATAGAATTATAAGTAGCTGTGCTAAGCTGTTAAAACAGCAAAAACTCACCTCTAGTACTTTTTATTACTATTATAATGACTAGAACATTTTATAAGCCTTGTTAAAATGCTGTTTGATATTATTGTTAGATCAATCTAAATATGGGTGGATAAATTAAATAAGGGTAAAATAATGAAGGAAAGATAGAATTTAAAAAATGTGATAAATAAATGTTAGTTGATTTTAGGTGCTTGGATCCGACCATGAATTTCATTTCATACAACCTGCTCTTTCACACGCTAGGACCAAAAGATCGATCGGTCACCATGCAAAGCTTCACAATGATAATGACGTAGGTCATATCTTATTATGTTAATTCGAAAGCATTATACTTAGCTTATATATTTTGCGATATTAAATCTGGCAGAGGCTTAAGTCACGATCTAGGTCACAAATCTTGTTTTCTTAATTATTCCCACATCTTTAGCTTATGGAATTTCAAGAAGTGATGAAGAGCAAATATCAAATGAGAATGTATTTTTGATCATGATGTAACTTATATCAAGTGCATCTGAAGTGAACAGAAATGGATAGGATTAAGAAAGAATTTCAGATTCTACACGTAGAACAGCTGCCTGGATATAAAAGAACAAAACGGGGTTATAGGTGAGTAGAAAAAAGGAAAATTTACTAAATGAGATTCTTGTTTGAAAACAATAGAATTTGTATTACAGACCACTTGCGGAACGACTTCAGAACCAACTTGACTTTTCTTCAGTTCAATCACCGACTGATCCTCTATATAATTACCAGTGGTACTTGGTTGGTTATTTTATAGAAGCCTAAATTAATTTATAAAACACTGTTTTAGAACTTTCTGGAAGAATGACAAATACTTTTAAAAACTTATTTTTTTCTTATATTGTGCATTTCTCTAAGCCTAACTATATTTCGCACACTGCAAACATTAAGCCCACGCAATACCCAGTAAATTGCAACTTAACTAGCACATTATGATCCAAATATGTCTCAAGAGATTATATATCTGGGGTGCAAACATTGCTTAAAGATCTATAACATAAAATATGCATGCATATTATGTTATTTTATACTAATGCGAGCACTTTCAGAAAAATACGGGCCAAGCTGGAGGGAAAGCTAGACTAGATCTTAACGTTGAGAAGGTCTGTGTAAAATAGTTATGATGAATAAACTATAAAGAACAGCATTAATATTTCCTTATTAGTTAGTAGTAATGTACTAAGCATATTATTACGTTATTTATGTGAAGTATATAGGCTTGGGCACTTGGATTCACCGGAAAGAACATCACAACTGCAATCATGGACGATGGCGTTGATTATATGCATCCTGACATCAGGAACAACTTCGTTAGTAGTGTTGAAGTGAAAGAGTGAATATGAAATGCGGGGAAAAAATTTAAGGGATGTTTTAGAAAGTCGAGAAAGATGATAAAATGAGTATGAGAATAATTATAAAGTTAGTGGAATTCAGAATGCTGAAGCCAGTTACGATTTTTCTTCAAACGATCCTTATCCTTATCCTCGCTATACTGACGATTGGTTCAATTCACATGGAACAAGGTATTTTACGATATAATTAGTTCAAAACCGTTATCAATTAGAATTATAGAAAAATCTAATTTTAAAATTTTCTAGATGTGCGGGGGAAATCGCGGCAGCTCGCGATAACGGAGTGTGTGGAGTGGGTGTTGCTTATGATAGCAAGGTAGCAGGAATTCGAATGCTTGATCAGCCATATATGACCGATTTGATTGAAGTGAGTTGAATACAAAACAATTCGTCCTTTAATTACCAATTCAAATTTATTCATTTGGTATTATAGGCTAACTCGATGGGACATGAGCCTAACAAGATTCACATCTACTCTGCCAGCTGGGGACCGACTGATGATGGAAAGACGGTTGACGGACCCAGAAATGCAACCATGAGGGCTATCGTCAAAGGAGTCAACGAAGTCAGACTCACTCTTTGTGGTCCCCTTCCCGTACAGTAGAAACATTACATGGTATTGTCTCAATTCGCATATGCATTATGTATCCAGTTCGATATGTTTTCTTATAGGGCCGAGATGGTCTTGGTTCAATCTTTGTATGGGCATCGGGAGACGGTGGTGAGGATGACGATTGCAATTGTGATGGATATGCTGCTAGCATGTGGACTATATCCATCAACAGCGCTATTAATAATGGAGAAAATGCGCATTACGATGAGTAGGTCATTTAAATAAATCCAAGGCATGCTATGGAATGTAAAAATTTAAAATCTGAAGTTAGCATAATCTGGAATTAATTACGAACAGATATAACTTTAATACATTAATTTTCTACTTAGGTCTTGTTCTTCTACTTTGGCTTCAACTTTTTCAAATGGTGGTCGGAATCCCGAAACTGGGGTTGCTACAACAGATCTATATGGAAGGTATAATATACACATTTTAAGGGCCACTAATAATTCTGAAATTTGATATAAATATATTAATTATAAAACCTAAACAGTGCTAGTATATTAAAGCATAAAGATTTTATATTATTTTGTTTTATTTAGATGCACTCGATCTCATTCTGGTACATCTGCTGCTGCTCCAGAAGCTGCTGGGGTATTTGCTCTTGCCTTGGAAGCAAATCCAAAGCTCACCTGGTACGATTAAGTATGACTAATATTAAAAGTGCCAGATTAAGTCAATCTATATTTTCTGTAATATATTTTTCTTATAGGCGTGATCTGCAGCACCTCACTGTGCTAACATCCACTCGGAATTCTCTTTTTGATGGAAGATGCAGAGATCTACCCGAACTTGGATTATCGGTAACTTTTTTTGCTAATAAAATACATACATTTTCTGTATTACTTAGGTCATAATTTTATTATAATTGTTTTAAATACTTCATAAATATTATGAAAATATAGAAGCTACTTTAAAAGACTATTTATTCTCTTTAAGACAGCAGACAATCATAAGAAGTCTACTGGTAATTGTACTCACTTTGAGTGGCAGATGAATGGAGTAGGTCTAGAGTACAACCATCTGTTTGGATTTGGAGTTTTGGATGCAGCTGAGATGGTAAATAATTAATTATAGAATTGTACATTTGTTTAAGTATTAATATTTTCATTCTAGAAGATTTTAATACCTACGAGATATCACACATTATAATATAATATAATTTAAAGACTTTGAAAAGTGAAATTTGAAATATATTTTCAATTTATTGTCAGGTAATGCTTGCCATGGTGTGGAAAACAGCACCACCTCGCTACCATTGTACAGGAGGCACTATCGATACCGCACAGTTAGTCATCATTACCTGTATAAATTAAACTGCCTAATTACTACAATGATGAAAACAGAATCGTACAGTTCTTTTATAACTAAAATAGATAAGAGAGTACTTCATTAATTTATTTTTAATTTAGTGAGATTCCTGAAGACGGAAATCTGGTACTTGAGCTGGATACAGATGCATGTGCTGGTACCGCTACTGAAGTGAGATATTTGGAACACGTACAGGCTGTCGTATCATTCAATTCTAGTAGAAGAGGCGATACTACTCTTTATCTAGTATCCCCCATGGGAACCAGGTATGCATTTGTCCCGTTTAAAATCCTTCCAGGCATTGTTGTGTAAATTTTAGCTAATGTTTTTTATTTTGGAACAATGATTTTGTCCCGTCGACCGAAAGATGATGATGCAAAGGATGGATTTACTAACTGGCCCTTCATGACAACTCACACTTGGGGAGAGAATCCAAATGGAAAATGGAAGCTTGTGGCTCGATTTCAGGTTTGAGCTTATACATTTTAAATATTTTATTTTATCACAAATCAATTATATTCATAACCAGTAAATATTATATAATAGGGTCCTGGAAAACACCGTGGAACCTTAAAGAAATTTTCTTTGATGCTGCATGGCACGAAAGAACCACCATATGCCGGCATTGAACCACTGTTGGGTCACGTCAACTCCAAGCTACAGGTGGTGCAGACCGCCCATAAACGAATGTCTCCTTGAGCCCCGCCCCTACAGGGGTGCGACTAAGCCCCAGATTTCTATTTGTCTATAATTATTCTATCCGGGTTGTACCATCCTCCTCCGTACGAGGTGCCCCTATCCCTTTCTCGTCCTTTGACATAAGACTTATTATTGTGAGATCCTGTATCTTTGAACTATCCTGTGCGGGCGGTGATGTTGATCTCTATCATGTAGTCATATGCGGTGAATAAATGGCTATTTGTTAATCTAACTGTATATGAATGAATCTATCTGCCTGTGTTACCTTTTATGAGTATAAGTTTCAATAAGATTTAAATAATTTAGAATGAGTATAGCTTTTCCCTATCCTGACTTAGACCGATTTTTTGTGGTTTGAAAATGAGACATCTCCTCGGAATCATTCATGTCTCAATCAACTGTGCGTAGTAAAACATGTTTTGCTCTCGGATTACGAATTCAATAGCAATAGAGCGTGTAAACAAAATCATGGTAAACATTACCGAAACTGTTTTCCTGCTTCTCCGCTAATTTGAAGTGCAGTTTCTGCTTCTGTCATTTTTTTAAACACATTTCGCTGCTCACAGAAATCTTCGCATCTATCTGCGGCGTTAACCATTAGTTTCATTTTATGAGTGTGACACTAAGTTATTTGTGTCCAACAGTGGTTCATCGTTTCTTGTTATTATTATCTTTGGTAAGTGATAAAAAATGTTTAGAGCCTAACCTCATATCCAATGAGGTGTTAGGGCAATAGTAATTTTAAAATATTACCTACTCATCATATATGAAAACTTATTTGTCAAATAGATCTACCTGTTATTAACAGTTGGCTGGTAGACAGCGTGGCCTTTGCACTTCGAAAACCTGTATCAGGAAGTTTTTACTCCAGGCAAAAGAAATTAGCTACGCTATATATGATCATTTAATTGAACGTGCATTTATATTTTAAGCAATGTTTTATTGCTTTTATAATTTCTTCTTCTTTTCGCTGAAACCACTGGTATATTGATGACTTTGTGGACGAAGTCCCCATTTTTATTATTGCCGCTTCAATAGCGACTTTTTCATGCTTTTTCGTCTAATTGAACTATTCTTCACTTGTTGCTTAGCGTAATTGCTAGAAATTAAATGCTGGATGATGTATAGTCGGAAACTTATCAATAATAGCGTCTATCGTATGTTATAGTTAAAATTAGAACGTGTGAAAGAAAAGGAATTTTAAAGATGGAACATTGGATGTACGCACTGTGATACTGTCTTGGTAATATATGTTTATCAATCAAGCATAATTGAGAGTATAACTTCCTGCTTCTGTTTATCGGTCTGTACATCGGTCTTTCTCTCTCTCTCTCTTTGCTCCTGCTGCTAATCCTCTTAGTGTTATAGGCTATAAATGTATAATAAAATAGTGAACGTTTTTGAAACACTACTGATTCGATTTATTCATTTTAAATCATCTATTGCCACAAACAACATGCTGCGATTTAAATTACATTTTACATACCTATGACACTAAGCAAAGATAACTTTGTTGTTTTCATAAGAGATTACGATCTAAATAATAATTTACCTTGCATTTTATGCTATACTGAATCAATATTTCATGTAGATTTATTTGATGTTGAAATTTCAACAATTTTATTAATTCCAGTAAAAATACATAAACGCAGTTATTTTACATTAGTTATTTGAAGAACGTTTCATTAGACATTGTTTTCGTTATCTAAAAGTGCTTCTGGTCTTAATAATTTAAACAATAGATAATGGACAAACAATGATATTTAATTCTAACGTTACGCATATAGTATATTCAGAGAGTTCTCTACGCAAATATTCGCATTATTTGTCTCTTTCAGCTCGCATCCATCACCTAATTGCAAAGGTACCCAAAACGGAAATCTCTCGTATCATTGATTTATCAACAAATCTATAAATTGATTAGTTCATTTTCTTTCTATAATTCTTCTTCTTCTTAGCACATTGATGCCTATGTTTAATAATTTTTAATTGTTCATGTCCTTAGCATTCATGACAGATAATTTTTTAAACTTGTAGCATATATTTTCGCATATACATGATGAATCATCCACATCAAACATAGTTTTCAATTTAAACTTAAAACATTATTTATCACTAGGCCTACATTTCAAATGAATCTAGAACTACAGCTAGATGATTTAAAAATTAAAACAGACAAGAGGCCATTTTTAAGGGCAAGGGACACCCCTAAGCCCATATTTGCACTTCTCTATGGATTTCAGGTAAGTAGAAATCCTCACAAAAGATAACCCATATCATTGTTATTTTCTAGCAAGTCATGGTGTGTGTTTCCGCTCTCCTCACTGTTCCTTTCGTATTAGCCAGCGAACTTTGCCCTGGTGCAGACATAGGTAAGTGTAGATCAAAATATTAAAAGTCATAGATAATTTAACTATGGGAATTTAGAATTAAAACTGATACTACTTATTAGGAGGTTGGAATTAAATATCTTGAAAACAGTACAATTGGATAATTTGTTTGTGCCAGTACATTCTATCATTTCTACAGCAAAACTACGGAACGAATTAATCAGTTCAACGTTCGTTGGAAGTGGTATATCAACAATAATCCAAACAATGTTCGGAATGAGGTGCATATATTTCACTTGACCTAAGACATCTCATTTTATGTTGCCTAAGTATTCCAGACTAGCGCTTCTGCAGGGTACAGCATTTGCTTATGTTCCTTCCGTGCAGGCTTATGTTGGATTAAATAAATGCAATTATACTGAAAATGATATCGTACCAGAGTACGAATATTACAGCAAATTGGCTACGGTAAACTAATAGAACAACAACAATTTTTATTATAAGAATAACAATATTTTTGGTATAAATAATTGTTTGCAGCTACAAGGTTGTTTGATCGCCTCATCGTTCATTCCTATGATAATCGGTAGTACGGGACTAGTAGGCTTATTCACCAAGTTCATCGGACCACTAACAGTTAGTAGTAGTTTAGTTGTCTACTATAAACAAAAATAACATGCATTTTCCTCATCTTAAATTCAGGTATCACCTTTAATGCTACTCCTCGCATTTTCACAAGTTGGCCTTATGGTGGACAGAATCAGCAAACACTGGGTGGCAGTAGTGTGTGTTGAAAAGAACTGAGAGAAAGAGAGATAGAAGGAGAGGGAGGAGTTATGATTGAGCTGGAAACTAGATGAAATAATACTATATATGTAATATATGCTTAGCTTTAAAGTAAATTTTCTATCAATGAAAGTACGATATTACTACAGTGCTCTGCAAGAAACGATTTCAAAATTATTATTGATAAAATAATAATAGCATAAAAACATATGAAAGCTATAAATGATTTAAAGAAAAAAAAATTAAAAAATGGAAAGAGTGATTTGAAAACTAATATAAATATGATCTAAAGAAATCATAAATTGAATAGCACTTAGAGCATAAATAAATATATACTACTCTGTTACAGTCAAGCATTTACTTTGTTTGCCACTATTCTCTATCTCTCGGATGTAAGAGTCCCACTTCCTGGTATTAAAAAGAGCCGATTCCATTGGTACCGTACAAATCTTTTCGGACAGTATCCGGTGCGTAAATTTTAAGAAAAATGTAGTTTAAAAATTGATTTAAGTGATTTTGAAAATATATTCGTCTAGTATGAACTTATAATTACAATAATTATATGTGCTTAAGTATTTGATCGCTATTCTTACGGCATGGATGTTTTGCACATTTTTGACCATAACTAATATTGTCTCTGAGGATAGCGCAGCCAGAGTGGATAAAAAAAATACCATGGAAGCAATCAGAAATTCAGCATGGTTTGCAGTACCATACCCTGGTAGGAATTCTACTTTCCATTTTATGTATAAAGTTTGTTTTTAATATTTCACATGTAATTAGTACCATTTTAAAGGAAAATTTGGCACACCAAGATTTGAAACTGGATTATTCTTCGCCTATCTTTTATCTGCAATGACCTCAGTATTTGAATCTGTTGGAGATTACCATGCAGCAGCCAGAGTATCCAATGAACGAGCACCACCGAGCCACGCCATTAATAGAGGCATACTTGCCGAAGGTAAATGAACAATAATTTGAGAATTATACAAATTGTGGTTTAACAAGGTAATAAGACAAGTTTAGGTATGGGTTCGTTCCTATCAGGTTTGTTAGGCCCAGGAGTTGGCATGACTACACATACAGAGAATATCGGGGTAATCGGTGTAACACGAGTGGCTTCGCGGTGGACTATGGTTGTTGCTGGTTTGCTGCTTATAGGACTCGGAGTGTGTACTAAAGTGAGAAAAAAACTCCTTTAGTGATACACAGGAATAATTAAGATGTGCAAATATTCATGATCATTTAAGGGCAAGTTTCCAGATTTATTTATTCAACGATTATCTAACGCTGCCTATAGAAGTATCACTTACTGTTGATAATATCGAAAATGAAATATTCTATCAAGAATCTTTTTCTTTTTGCTAAAGAGCTCAGGTTGGCGCCATTTTGTCGACGATTCCCGAGCCTCTGGTTGGAGGAATTCTAGCGTCGTCTATGGCCATGGTCGTTGGAGTCGCAGTCTCTAACTTACAAACGGTTTGCTTTAATAAATTCAAGATTGAGTCATCCAACAGGCAACGTGATATTTTTATTATAAACATCGCAGGTGGACATGGCCCAATCTCGAAATATGGGTATCCTTGGCTTTTCTATGCTTTTCGGGATGATTGTTCCCCAATATTTCAAAGAAAATAAAATAATTACATGTAAGTAACAGTTACAGTTCTTAGTAATTTATAACGAATTACTACTTTTCAGCCATAACGGGAATCGACAATTTGTTGAATGTCCTCCTCACCCTTCCAATGTTTGTGGGTGCAATGTGTGCCTGCTTTCTAGATAATACTGTTGGAGGTTAGAAAATTATGTCAGTGTTAGTGTTAATCAAACCTTACCTTACATAGGGGCAACTCGCGAACAACGCGGACTACGTCCAAGAGGAGAAAACTATGATATAACAACGGAAAATGACGTATATAGTTATCCGCCCCAAGTGATGAAGATAATAAATAAGGTCAGTGCACCTGATATTTCTAAATTTGAAAAGCGCAACCATCTACAACTTCAAGAGTTGGTAAGTAACTCTCAGAATAGTTCCATATCAGATTCCATTCATCAATGTTCTTCCTTGTATTCCTAAGGAGAAAAAGACAAATAAGGTGGCCGAGCGCTTCACATTTCCTCGCAAAAAACATGAAATTAGACTATAATGGATAAAGTTCTATAAACATTTGCTTTTAATTTCAATTAACACAATTTGACCCACTCTAATTGTTGATGTGACCAAATAAATAACTATATTGGTTGAGAAATAATTAAATCAACATCCTCACTTTAATGATCTGTTGATAACAATAAAAATCTATTCGAGTTCTACAATACGTAAATATGATACACTGCTTAGATTCGAAATATACGCCTAAATATTAATACATGAATTTACAGACAGTGGGTTACAAATACGATGAGAATAAATACTTCGTAATAGTTGAAAAATAAATTCCACTAAGTTTTCCATCCAAATCAATAAGCCAGAATAGGTGAAAAGGCCTACACTGTGCATGAAACGGTATTTGTTAACAAGCAAACAAACAAACAAACAAACAAAAATCATGTCTAATTGAGTTATTAACTCTAGTCATATCCAGGATAACTAAGTATTTTAAACAATAGGCTAGCTTTACAGACTTGAATGGCTATCAGGAATAATTTTCAAAATTTACAAGACCGCAAGAATAAGCCATTACTGCAGAACCACATAACAGATACGAACAACAGTAAAGTGAGATGCTAACAATTAGACAGTGATATACACCGGTGGTTTATTATGGAAGCATATAAACTTCCTACATATACTATTGATTTCCCACTTTTTATTATATGAAAACACATAATGAATGTGAGAAACTAAGTAGAAAGAAACAAAATAAATTGAACACAAATTAGTTTACCTAAACAATGGAAAATAATAAAATCAAGAAAGACGCGCTTGAATTAACCAAACAGATTACCAACACTCCATATATGCCTAACCTGGAGTCGTCATAACTTGTCTAGGCCATCCAATTTTAGCATCATGTCTTTTATACGCAAAAAGATGTGGTTTTCCTGCCTGCCTTAAATCATCACGGATAGCGTCGGGACACTCTTGTGGCATCAAACATGTCTCGTAACCATTTACAATCAAATATCTGTAAAATTAAACATATTAAAAGCTATTTTTCAGTAGGAATAATTATGAAACATTGCTCACAGTCCGTGGTCTTCTGGATTAGTAATTCCCTGCTGATGGGCAATCACCCTACATAGTTTACCAGTTGTCATTTGTGGTACACCAGGAAACGTCGCATACCTTCATCATGAACATATTATTAAAATAAAGTACTACATACTGCAAATATGCTTTACCGAATGCATCCTGCTGTTTCATCGGGAATTGCAACTTTTACGAAGGCATCAGAAGAGGACGGCGCTGGAGAGCAATACTGACGAGCTAGGTCCTAGAAATGTAGATCAGCTACTTAATGAGACAGTGAGAGCAATAGAACTCACGATACTTGTCACCATTTCATGGTCTTTTTCTGCAAGTTTTTTGATTGACTCAATGCTCTTCAATACGTGAACGGCAGAGAATAATGCAGTTAAGTAGTAAGCAGCATCTCCCTGAAGACACGAACTATTCTATAATTAGTTGAGATTATGATTACATAACTAAAAATGAAAGAAAACTAACTTTTGTCAGCATTTGTTGGGGTAGTAATTCCCACATATACCACGCTTCTACCTCACACCCTACCGTTGATGTACGTCCCAGAATATACACGAGCCAACGAACAAGATCTACGAAGAAAAATTTTATTCTTATGTGAAATTGTTTTCAAAAACTATACAACAATAAAAGGATTATGGTAAAAGTGAACACACCATCAGCAGGCGGTAACTTCTTTAGCGGATCGGCATTTTCTTCATTCTGAAGCGATTGGGAAGCCAAGACAATACTAACAGCTCTTAATTACTATGTATTATACATTTAACACATCCCTATTTCGTTTTAAATGAAGTCTAAACGACAAACCTTAACAAATTCCCTAGTTTTTTAAGAGGAGAATAATGGTGCTGCATCTTTCGCAGGCATACCTTAATGTGATCCAGGTCTTTTGCGGAAGGGGCTACAATCTAAAAGTCCGTAATTTGGCAGACATCAATCCATGAAAATATACCGAAAATAACAACTTTATATAGTACATGAACAGGTAATATTTGCAGTCCAGCTTAAAAAATACCTGACTTGGACAACAGTTAGTTTAAAATAACTAATCATTCTATTACTATAGTTTCCATTGTTTAAGCAATACTTTAAAATATCATATAGTTAATATAACTAACTTTATCAGAATTAGAAAACCCGAGTTCCTTAAGACTCAGTCCCCGAACAAAAACTATGTTCGCAGACAGCGTTTGTAAACCGGTGGCTCGAGAATGCTCACGTACCATAACGTGATACAAGTGCGGTTTAACTCGTTCTATAAATCGGTAGTTAATATACCGAATGTGCCAAAAGTTCTGATACAAAATTCAAGTGTTGTTAAATTAGCATATATGACATAGTAATGCGCTACGCTAATGCACATGTGTTACTTAAAGCCTCGATGGGCCATATCTAAAATTTCATTCAATTATTTCTGAACAGCTATATGATGCCCAAAGCTCCATATTAAGCCAAAATAGGCGGAAAATTGTAAAAAGAAGATATTCTTCCGTTCCTTGTGCCTCAAAACACTTCGGACCACAGAATTGGATGTTTCAACAGGGCTGGGCATATGCTCATGAACCCACAACAACTTTTGAGGTGCGCTAGCAGCAGTTTCCGGACTTGGGGCAAAATGATTTGGCCACCAA
>JAJAVP010000038.1:101240-114857 GCA_020740425.3 Heterorhabditis indica
TCATTAGTGTCCGACAAATACATAGACAGAAACTGAGGTGACGAACCTTCACCATGTTTCACCAAGTAATTCTTGATGCCATTAATAAATTGCCGAACATTTCGTAAAACTACACTTGGATCTGCCTCTTCACTCTCTACAGTACATTCGATGAATCTCTTCAATGTAGCACCAAATACTGTAGTGCCGTCTTGGGCAAGTCTAAAAATACTAAAGCTTATATTTGAAAACACGTATTGTAATATAAAAGTTAACCTTTCTACGTAGGCTTGTATGGAAGCTCCTGATTCTTGTCCTTGATTATACTTCCGCTCTCCGTTTATATCATGTGAAAATAAAGGTAAAGAAAGTGGAAGATCATCCAATGAACCTATGTGTTGTGAATAATGGGAGATCGCACGAGGAAGCTAAAAAAATTTTTAAATTAGTGCGAAAATATGCAATCTCAACTCCAACTTAAATAACACTTAATAGAATCCATACAGAATTTAAAGAGTGAGGTGGACTCTGAACTCCTTGTGTTTTTTTCATTGTTCCTACTATCAAGCCATCAGTCCTGCTATCCATAGTCCTATATTCACTAAAATAACGTTACTGATAAATCTAACTCATTTAGCCAATACTGTACTAATAACAATAGTGATAACAACAACAGTTCTAGTAATAATAATAATAAGCCAGACCTAGTCATTTCATGCTCCCAAGCTTTATTAGTTATGCGATCGCTTGGTAGTGTCCTATGACCACTAGTAGGGAGCCATTGTTCATCCTCTATTTCATCCTCTGATTCATTCATGCGAGTAGATCCTACAGTCCTATCCGAATCTGAGTCTTCTTCTTGGATGGCTTCCGTTAATTCTATATTTGAGATAATTCATTTCAGAGTCTAAGTATCCTAACGAAATTCCACCAACTTCTTCCCCCAAAGCCTTCATCTCCATGACCTGCTAGATCCAAGAGGTTTTCCCATACATTAGAGTCCCATGGTTCATTGAATATAGTTCCCGCAACACTAACATTATCCTCTTCATGAGTTAATCCTGTAATCAAATAATATGTAAGTTGGTATATAAATATCTTGCTATCAATAAAAATGAGTGGCTAACCGACGCCGTTTTCTTGTTTTAGCAGATCAATTCCGGAAAAATCACTCAATTGTGCATATTCAGATGGCTTTTCGCCAGAAACTAACGGAACAGTTATGAGACTCCCATTAACTGTCATCTTAGCTGGTGAAGAACGACTGTGAGGAGTTGGACGAACCTTGAATAAAATTTAAAAATGTATTCACAGGAAAGAAGACTTTCATAAAAGTTGTGATTTTATATAATAAAATGAAACGGCTGAATAATCCGTCATTGAGATATGGACACAACGCGGTCAATTGGTGCTGTTAGATATGCTTGAATGCGTAATTAACACAACAATAATGATACCCTGCTGGTAGAAGCATAGCTCTCATTATCAAAGAGAACCAAATGATCGTGATCATGAGAAAGAAATATCTACCTGTAAATTCAACACCTAACAAATACGTTGAAATATATGTTGAGACCCACCTTTGCTATTTTCTGTTTCGTTTTCAGCTCTGTATTAATTACCGACCAGCTACAGCTAGGCTTGTTGAGGAAAAAACACGATTCTTCGTTAAATGTACTAGTGTTATCAATTCCCTTCTTCTCTGTACTATTAATTCGTCGCCAAGCCAAATCACTTTCACGTCCTCCACGATTGCGCTCACCACTGTATCTGAAAATATAAGATTGATAACCGAATTCTGATTAAGACAAATACCAATAAGCCAGTTAACTTATTTATGGTACATAATTTTACAGTTTATAATCACTCCAGGGTGTTGAATAACAGGATAGTGAAATTATATAAAACCTTTTGTAGTTGGTTTCACCGAGACTATTACCAGTATAAACTATGTCTTGTAAAGAATTACATTTATGATTAAGTATATCCCACTTAGATTTTAAATATCGGAGAAAATGAGAACAAAATTATATTCTGGAAATATGCCAGACTGAGTATAACTCGCTCCCACTAATCGATCAGTGGTTGGACGACAAATTACAAGTATCCCATCTCTCAACCTCGATTCAAAATTAGATAGCGATGAATTGTGCTAGATAGAATAAAATAAAGTCTTGGGATATATTTGATGAGTTTAACATAAAAAAACAAGAGCATCAATATTTATAAGATGTCTACAATCAATTATGTGAGAACAAAATGTGGCGGCCATCTCATATTCTATAAAGAATTGATAGATTATTGTCGATAGACATATCATCGCGAAAGATTGGTTGATATCCGAGATTAAAAGATTATATAGAAGTACTTAGGATAACCACTGATAATACTACCTTATATAATCTTAACAGTAGAGTAAGTGCGTCGAATATTTAATTTTAGAAACTGTCGAAAAGTAATGGTATAGGGTATTTCATTTAGGCACAAATGTGCCACTGAAAATTAATGACATGAACAGGAGGCGACAGGATAGACGTAGAATAGAAGACAGTGACCTGGTTATTCGTGTTGAGGGATCTATGTAAGTATATGGAAAGTGTGGTTAATACAAAAAAAAAACAGAACAAACTATCCAATAGATTGAAACAGAAAATAATGCATAGCTATAATATAAATAGTGCTTTATTCCGCGCAAACATCATGTGAGTACAAGATGAGTAAATGATGCCGGTAATAGGACACCATCTAATGGAAAATAAGAGGTCATTGAAAGACTAATGAAGGAGAATACCCAACCATATGTGGAATACTGAAATTGAAACAAATGGAAAATATTAAAATAAATCCGTCTTCGAACTTCGCCTTAAAGCAAAGTCAAATAGTTAGGAGACGTTACGGTAAAATATATCCACCACTGCGCCATTTCAGACTAGTGGCCTTGCGTCGAGTTATTAGATTGAACGTGCCACCAGTCCCCTTCCATTAATCTATAGAAAACGACAGATATCGCGCTGGTCGCACATCCTTTCTACCTACGATGTTTACACATTAGGTCCAATATTTTGAATAACATCAAAACTGATTAATATAAATAAAGTCCAATCTGTAAAATAAACTAATAAGCCTTGGCAACTACTCTTAATTCATAAGGCAGTTAAATACATCTATATTGTAAATCAGTTTCCATCAGGAAAATTGCACAGCAGCTCTCATATGACGAATGAATAAAGCAAGCTGGTTTACCTAAAAGGAAATGCAGTTAATTATCTACGCTGAACGGAGCACAACAACTATAATTAGTTGCAGGAAACGAGATGCAGCCCGGTAAACAGACAGAAACGATAAAAACATGAACAAACTAATGAAAGTTAATAGGAACACTAAAAAGAAATGTTATACTGCTCATTCCTAAATTTATAAACTATTTTAACGACAAGATAACGATGTGTGCTATCCGATCTTAAACGAATAAGTGTAAATACACATAAAATGCAGGAAAGAGTGATATTCAGTCAGAACTAGTGTTCCTTGCGATGGATCAGGACCGGTTGTTGGAAGACTAGTGCATCGCAGACCCTACACAGAAAAAGAAGCCAGAAATACTTTCATGAATCCGGGAATATGAGATTTCTTTCCCTTTCCTACTCATTTTATCAAATAAGGAAAACATTCCCTTAGCATTAAACTGGAAATTGCATAATTCTGACATGATATGCGTAAATTTGCAACAAATAACGTATAAGAGCTGAGCGTATAAATAATGAACAGATGCCTATTTGTCAGTCGATTACCACTCGACGGCCGGTTGCCCTTGTACATCATTTAAAGAAGAGAAGAACAAGGTAATGGAATTCTAAAGATTTACGTAAATAATAGTATTACCAGTAGGGAAAATATCCTGTCAAGAATTATATATGCTGTTCATATATGAATGCTAATACTAAGAGAGAGGAGAACATTGTAGAAGTAATAAATTAGACGTACTAATAATCTAGAGCCACAGATAAATGGATAAAGATGATATATAAGACTAACGTATTTCTCTATTTTAAATAAATTTACACATTGTTTAGTATTTTGCTAATGAAAAAAATAAGCGTGGGCATAAATTCTACTGAAAGTTTTTATAAATCTAAATGCACATATTCTGCAAACAAAAAGAAATTTAAACGCGAAAAATTAGCGCACTACAAAATTCTTTGAAAAAAACTTGCCTTTGTGATAAACCATTTTGGTCGCTGGATTGTGTAGGTTTCTGGTCAAAAAGTGCCACCAGGACATCTTTTCCACGTGCTATGGTGCCACCAGCAACAATGTCTCCATCTACACAACTTGAATGTGGTGAAGAAACTAGGTTAATCACTTGATGCATTTGATTGAATTGCTTGCGGCGAATGACCGGAGTAATTAAACCTTCGTTTATGGTCTGAAAAATACTAATGCATTTGTAAATATCAACAGAAAAGGTTAAAAAATTAAATAGCAAGTAAAAAAGAGTAAATAATATATCCAACCGAAAGTTCACCATCTCCTTTTCGTCCAAGTTTTTCCTTGAGTGCTCTCGCCGTTTGAACGACTACATTTGCCGATTCAGAAGCAAGATTTGGCACGGACATTCTGTGTTCGCGTCGCAAGTTTCCTTCTTCACTCCACGATGTCCAATTTCGTTGTCTAAACCTTTATGGCAATGAACAAATATTTTCTATAAGCTATCTTTTATACGGTAAGTAATACTTTAAATCTCAAAATTAAAGGAAAAGTTAAAACCTCAA
The DNA here is from genome assembly GCA_020740425.3 of Heterorhabditis indica. Classification (NCBI taxonomy): domain Eukaryota; kingdom Metazoa; phylum Nematoda; class Chromadorea; order Rhabditida; family Heterorhabditidae; genus Heterorhabditis; species Heterorhabditis indica. Next base: position 105,992 of record JAJAVP010000038.1, read on the forward strand.
AGACACTTTCTCTTGTCCTTTTTCAGAATCAGATGAATTTAGTGGTATACTTAACATTTCATTCGTTGACTGTAGTCTAAAATTGCTCAGACCGTTTAACCAATGCTTTATTGCGTAATAACTAAATATATCAAGGTTTTCTTATTAAGTTTAAGAAATTTCTGAAACTAAATGTAGCAGTACATCATATTATTTATTTAAACGTTTCAAATGAATGAAAACAAGTGTAATTTATTTCAACCTTTTTCTCCTTAGCTCATCCACACAGTCCTTCAGTGATTCTGGATCATATGCTGACTGTGGAGGCTTCATTGGCTGTCGCATCATTGAGGGACCCGGACTCCTCTCAGTGTGCTTTGCCAAACGTACTACCGATGAAGCGCATAGGTCACTACGTTCTCGACGCATTGGTAATGGACAAACACGTGCTGTTGCAACTACTAAATCAAATACCTTCAAATTATAAAAGCAAAACTAGCAAAATTAAATTATAAAAACTCCATTATTTAAAATATTACAACCTTCCTCATATCCAGAAATAGGTTTGAAAGTTCTCATTATGTTCGTTGTATTCTGATGATTTATAGCATCTTTATTATTACAACTATCTTTACGTTTTAGATCTCCAATATTAAATGCGGAGTGAGAACTGTAACATTAACACTTCTTGAAGGTATCTCACGACTGATAATAACTATAAAGCTTTGTAATCTTTAATCTAAAGAACAAATAAAAGCCCTACCTTTTAACCTTTTCCTTATCAAAAGGAACAAAGTATTGACATTGTGCCAACTGGTGAGAAGTTTGTTTTTGCTGTCCATCATTTCCAAAAAATAAATTCCTTAAGAAGGATCGCCGACCAGTAGAAGAAGAACCAGATACAGCAGAAGAATTGGCTTTAAATGCATAGGTGTTAATTATTTAAATTAACTAATAGAGAAACTTCATATCAAATTTTCCAATAAAAAATATATGAGCTGGTTTTATTTTTAACATTTAGCGGTTTAATTACTATTAATTTTAGCTGGAGGTTTATAATTTATCAAGTAACGAGATTGACATAAAACTAACAGTCCTGCAAAATATTTTCAACACACTGAGGTAAATAACAATGAGGATAGAAATAGTTAATCGCGTTGGTATGCAAAATTTATAATTCTAAAGAAAAATATAAAGATCTAACCACTCTTATGAGAACTATTTCGAACAGATTGAGAACGACGTTCTGAACGTGCTATGTGGAAATCTGCAGTATTTGTCGAATATTTTAATATTAATAAACAATTATCATTTATTGAAACTTCAAGAAAAAAACTAACTATCTTGTCGATCATGCTTACTGGGTGGAGAATTAGTATCACTATCCCCACTTCGTATATTTGTTGAAGCTTTAAGTTCGCCACGTATGAGAGAAACTCGTAGAGGATCGTTGTGCCCAGAGCATACACGCTTCTTTGTCTACGAAATAAGAACATAATTAAGATCTATAGACATGCAAATAAAATATTTAATCAATATGAACCTACAAGTGTTCGATTCCTCGGAGCATCATTGACAGCGTAGTGGCTTCCTGGATACTTATCTATATCGCTTTCTACTTGATTATCCAGAAAGGATGTTGTTGACTCAGCTGTTATCTGAGATATGCGAGAGATGCTTCGCGGAATCGACATCTCACTCGTCCAGAAATCTACAACCATTATTTTTTGAGCATATAGCACATATATATACTTGTTGTCGCTTTTTAAGTAAAATTCATGAGACTATTATAGGTACTTGTAGCAAATTTGTCAAGATTGTTCCGAAATAACCAATATTATCTCCAATCTTAAACAAATTCCTTTCAAAAATCATGAAATATTATAACTAACTCTACACATTTTAAACAGTCTATCCTTCCTTTATCATTAAGAAATTAGTTTATATAAGGAATATTTCGCAAGTGATAAATAAACAGAGATGTATAAACAAAGCGTTTGATTGATACCTAGTTCATAGCCTACGACTGAAAAATATTGTTTGAAGGAAGTTTTAAATTGTTAGTTTTATAGTAATAAAAATTAGTACTGATAATCAGTTGTTTTAAAGCTACTAGTAGCTACTTGATCCACACCACTTATATGCGTAGCACAATGTTATACTGCATATTCGCCATAAGAATTTAAAAATTAGAGTCCAAATAAGAAGTTTAAATAATTAACTTACAAATTCGAAGGCAACTAAACACCAAAACTGGACTTATCTCCTATTACATACAAGTATATAGATGTTAGCACCCACCAAATTCACTCACATAACGAAATGAATTACAAAAGGAAATCGATATTTGATTTTTATGACTCGGCATATTAGCGCGAAGTTGCGTTATCATGGTTATACACTGAAATACAGCAGAAGGAAATCAGATATCCTCATCACGGGCTGACAGCCGCACACTTAGTGCTAATTGATATTTAATCTAATAATTGGTAACGTATTTTATAGCTGAAAACTCTTAAACTGTCATGTTAAATACTTATACATTTACTAAATTATACTAAAATGCCTTCCATTATTGGTTTACCTTTCTATTTGTGGCAATAACTGAATGGTTCATAGTTTCACAGAATCCTATTAATAATTTTCCATCATCTTTAAAGGCAATCTTAAATCTTATAGGAAAAAGCGAAACATTTAGATGGCACATTATTGTTGCTTGCATCTATAACAATGCATATCTGATGAACATTTACCTGAAATTCTTTCAAATGCATTAACAAAATTCATCCAATGAATAATTTTCTTGGGTTTAAAATATGTTTCATGATGATTCGATGTACTAAAATTAAGTGGTTAATCTATTGCTTTTTATGTTGGTAAAAGCAAATTAATGAGTATAATAATAATATTCATATTAAAAAATACGCTGCCTGGAAAAGTTCCAAAAAGGATCAGTCGGAGTATAAGGTAATTGTGGACCACTCTAAATTACACTATTAAGCTTTTTTTTTAATTCCAGAAGAACAAGACATGAGTAATCAATAAGTGAGCGTATGACGACTTATCCATGAAAATGATTGCTGCTGATTTAAATAGTACTATAAATTGTAGAGATAAAAAGTATTATAATAAAACGAACCATATGTAGTGAAACTGATCCAATAGTCCAGTCGCCGATAGGATTCTCTAAGAATTTATCGAGGTCACGGCTAAGGGAACCCCTTTCAAAACAACTGACCGTATCCGCCGACGGTCAAAGCAACTTACTGACCAGGGGATAGAAAATAAGACGAAATCATCAGAAACCTGTTACTACCTTATATTAATAATTGGCCAAAAACTTCTGGTTATACTGCTATATCATAATTCTCATTTTTATATCTAAACTACAAGCATAATTTTAAAAATACTTATAAGTGACTACAGTATATAAAAAACAAAAATACTCTTAAAGTAATGTAGAAAACAATGACGGGCAGCAACCACAGTGATACACTATGAAATCAGAGATTGTAAAATAGACAAACAGGATGGTTAGAGATGCTCGACACATGTCATTCTATGTAGCAACAGATTACACACAATGCGCCACATCCTTTTCTCATTTCCAGTAAAATTCATGTCATTTCTGTTAATATATTAGTCACGATTATATATTACTCCGGGCAAAAAATTATATATATATATATATATATAATTTAAAAGTATTTATGGATCTTAACAGTCAATGCATGATACCACATATTTCCTTCATCTCTGCTTTCTAGCTCACTGGAAGACGTCAACTGAACAAAACTCGCAAATGGAATAAAACCCACCTTGCCCTAAAAGAGCTATACTTTGTAGCTCCTTAGTGGTTTTACACGCAGCAACAGTCGATGGAAGACGAAGACCAACTTGCAGTTCCTCGCTTCAAAATAATATAAAGATGAGCTTGACTATATATGTACAATTTATGATCAAATATAAGAACTTAAATAGGAAAATTAATAATATATATAGAAAGTTAAGACAGCCAAACAAAAACCTGTGAATGCAGTAGTGTTCCAAGAGAAGAGGAAGAGATTTAAAAGTGTTCGGACTGCATTCTAGGCGAACCTAAACTACCATTATAATAGTAGCATTAAAAAATACAAAGCTACTTTATTTACCGCTTTCCCTTTGCCATTATATTCTACAACATAATGATCCGTATCCACATCAAAACCCTCAGGAAGTCGAACGGATATAGCCATACAACCTGGTCGGGATGATGCGCGCACAATAAAGTTCTGAAAATATATAGAATTAGAACAAATATTTTGAATTTCGCTTAAAATGCGAACTAAATACACATAAAGCATATTTAAGCACGTAGAAGCCTATAAAAATAACCCCAGCTTCGGTATGCCTCAGCATATGAGTAGCTGTTGGACGACCAACATGTTGTAGATACCTTTAAAAAAAAATTTTTAACGAAGATATAAATGGATATATAGGAATGATAATAAATATTAGTCTTTAACTATATCAGACTGACCATATAGGATGACTCCTAATTATCTGTTCAAGAAGTGTTACTTGTTTTTCGGCTTGCACAATGTGGTTAGGACTTCTAGAAGATACAATAGAAGATATAAAGCTACCATATTGCGCAGATGATGGAGGATGGGGACGCTGAAGAATTATGTTAATATTATAAAGATAAAATACTAATGTGTACAACCAGTAACCATAATAAATACATATTAATGACAGTTAATAAAGCAACAAATTACTTATGCTTTAGTACTAAAATATTGTAACTTTAACCTCTTCAGCAGATTCAGCGAGTTCTCTAACAATTGGGCTGCTCGAGTACTCTTTTGGAACAGACCACTCTGGCCCCATTCTAATTAAACTGTCCTCTAATAAACTCTTCTCTTCTCTTAGAACACCTTTTTGGAATGCAGCTAAAATAATATTATTTTAAACGAAAATAGATCTACCACATAAATACAGATGAGAAATACTAGAAATTCCAAAAAAGTGGCTGGCAATAGCGCGCCAAAAAACTGATCGCACATGAAATTAAAAGCACATCGATTGCATCATGAAATAATTCATAGTGGGAAAACTATAGCAGTTTTCCAAATAACTTCGAAGTAATATAAAGCAAATAATTTGTTTCAAAATGTCCCCATAAATTTATTCAGATAGCTTCAAAAAGGAGTGCATAATTTAATAAAGCACAACAATCTTATTTATTTAAAAATAAGATTAAATTATTATAAATAACATGCTTTTTAGTAGTATTAAAAAGCTAATCAAATATTCATGGATTTGCTTAGGTATCAGCTAGTTATATTAGAATGTTCCATTATTACAGATTAGACTGTCAATTAAATTATTTGAATAGAAATTAACAGATTTTTTTGAAGGCTAATATGCTAATAGAATATTCATGAGCTACACACACAAGCTTTATATTCTAGTGAGCAGTTTAATTTTGAATTATAATGGGTAAATACGGGAACAAATATGTTATAGAAGTGAAGCCACTAAATTATGAATTGAATTTCTCCTTTAAGCTAATTACGAAAAATAATTACTAATAATGAATAGTATGACAACCTACTCTTAAGCTAACGTTAATTTTTAAATTAACATTTCTGAATAAATTTACAACGTTCTAAGCTAGTATTTTTTAAATTTAAATAAAAAACCAGTAATTGCTACCAAACTAGTGGAAAACTGAAGCCCAAGTACATAATTATACCATAAAATACCAAAAGCAACGAAAGTAGATGATAGATCAACATAAATAGTAAACTACTAAATTCAAAATTTCCTTTTGTCGATGGTCACAGTACTTATTTCGTAATAATATTCGAAAAATTACTGTATACGACTAATGTAGTAAACTATCAATACGAACTCTGAGATGTAGTTATATAGAAATCGGCAATTCTTTGATACCGCTGTCTTGTGACAAGGGAAATGAAGTTGTCAGTCATTCTTTAATGACGATAGGGAATAAATGCGGCTCAGTGGTTCGCGGTAGTTATCGACTTATAAGACAACTAACCATGCAAATTTTAAGTGAAATTATTGCGAGCAAAAAATTATAAGTCAAGTTGTTAATTTACTGAAATTTTACTTACTAGTTTTTCCAGGAGTTATATCTTCCATCTGAACACGAATTAAGTCGTAATCAGGGCTAGGCCTGAAAAAAAAATGAATCGAGACAACATCAAGGCATCACTATCTGAACCTAACATTATGACCAGCGTGTTTACAAAGTACAATCAGGTAAATTTTCAGGCTTGATCATAGTAAGCTAATGAAAGGGTCCAATATAAGAAAATTAGTAAAACTACATAAGCTGGAGCAAATATGATGAAGTATATTTTTCCCTACAACATTTGTTTTGTACGAAAATAAATATTCATAGATGATTAATATTGTCATATCTTTATTTCTAACTATTTTCTCCCATGTGTCCTATAAAAATTTACTATACAAAGCGTTATAAAAATTCTGAGAAAAATAAAAGTAGCAAGATGGCAAATCTAGCAGATGTTACACCGGCATAGGGTTGTTAGAGTCAAAATTTGTTTCTAAAAAGCGAAAACAATTTCCTATATTATAATCAAATGTTCTAGCTTGCAGTGGGCAGCTATTCACTACAGAAATGATTCATTCACATGCAAAATGTAACCTACGTTCGCTCCCAAAGAAAAAAATCCTAGAAAGAGTTTGCGCCATTTTACCCTTGATCACTCAAAGAATAAATGCAGCAAATGTAACAATTTCAGGATATCAATACTACTTTCCATTTTAGCTACCATTTATTATAAATAATTAGAAACATATGTGCATAATTTACATTGTAATCATAAAATACATTAGTTGCATACCTAAAATAAAAAGATACAAACTCACACATTTCGGATAATATTCCCTTCAGGGACTCCCATTGATCCTTGAATATCTTCGTTTCCTCCTGGATCTTCAAGTTGAATTTCCATATCCTGTTCCATACCTGGATCTTTAACACTTTTATTATGAACACGAGTCTCAATGGGAGTCTCGAAATCGAATGTAAAAAAAAATTTTCGTTCTTGTGAGTGGCAGCGCAGTTTCATATGAGAGCAAGCTTCAGCTTGTAATGAATTCCGGGGAGGAGGTACTGGTTTCTTCTTAGAAGTATTTTTTAAGAAAGAATTATAGTAATTTAGGTTCATCATTTTGGGTATAATAATCAGCCCACTAGGTTAAAGGGTGTGATTAGTAGATTCCAGATACATTAGAAATTTATATGGACTCTTGAATATGTACAGTAGTACCTACTTGAACGATTCTGCATTAGTAGTTAGTCAAGATAGTGGTGCGTACAACCAGCATCTAACTGAAAAATGGCGCCTGCTCATCAAAAGCGAATCATCGCACAATAGGATCGCGAGCTGACAGACCGCTAGACGCAGACATTAGATCGCATAGCAAAATAGTAGGACACAAAGTGCTATACAAGAGGCGCAGGCAATGAAGCAAATGTAGAGAGACTGGTACAGGTGAACGGTGCGCGAAATTGAGGTGCGCTTGCTGATTATTGCAGGCCACAACCTTTGGTTGATGGCTGTGAAAATAAAAAAACTATGGAACTTATGGTTAGATTAAAGATAAAGAAGTAAACTAACATTATTACTTCTGAAATAGTATAAGCAAAGCTGCATAGTGAACAAGTTCTGTGACACAGCACTTACCACCACATACATTTTCAGTATAAAAATAATTCCATCACAGAAAATACCTCTTTTGCCTACATATATTTATGTATTTATTAATTAATTAAAATAATTACATACTGTGCATTGATTGTATGCCATATGCATGTGAATACGGGAAAAAAACCCCCAAAAATGCAATTAATTGAAAAATGAAATTAGTTATTAGTAAATATAAACGTAAGACGCTACGTATGCAGATTTTTCGGTAAACAATAGTTATTAAATTGAATATAACAAATATTGTGGTAATTTCAAGGAAGATTAATGACAATTAAATAACGCGCACGAATAAAAAATGTAAGCATGGATATATAGATGGATAGGATAATAAGTATTGGATTAAACGTTTTTTTGAAGCAAAGTGAAAAATGGAAAGTGCTAGTGATTTGGAAAGTTACAGATAAGAGATAAAGTTAGCCCTATTTATATGGATATAAAGAAAAAAGTAGTAAGAAAATCAGGTGGATAAAATACTACTCGCTTGCGAGAGTCGCTTTGGCTAATCGTTGGCACAAAAGTATCACAGGTCGAGTGACCTTGCGCGCAGAGCCGAAACTAAATAGAAAAAACAAACATACATAAAATATTTAATATTATTTACCAGAGAATGCAAAATAATATATGGGGAATAAATTAGGTCTTTTGATAAATGTATATGTAAGATTAACTCAGCTTAGATACTGAAATATTAAAGTATTATAAAGTTAAAAGTATTGTTTTTAAAAAATTTCGCCCACGGACTAGTTTGAAAAATGCTCACAATTATTATACATATTAACTTAATCAAGCTACACTGACCAATAATAAAATTCAGGGAATTAACTACAAATCAACACACGAGTCACCTAGAATAACAAATTTGAGGGGTCGGGCCACAACAGCCGGTCAATCGAATCCACACATTGAAGATTACACCGAAGTTCACTGTGCCATCTCTTACTATTGATACAAAACAAACAGTAATTCTCTTAATTCCCCTAAATGATATAAAGATAATGGAAGAGACTACTTGGCATTTTGGTTATCACTAGCAATGATAATATTCTATTAGGTGTTTGCAAAAGTTTAGCTGTTTTTTGTTCAAAATTCCAATTTATTCCAATGCTATATAAAATGCAATTCAATTATCGAAATATTTT
>JAJAVP010000038.1:115576-144784 GCA_020740425.3 Heterorhabditis indica
TGTTTGCAAAAGTTTAGCTGTTTTTTGTTCAAAATTCCAATTTATTCCAATGCTATATAAAATGCAATTCAATTATCGAAATATTTTCCCTCGCTTTCTATGACCCTCTGCCATCTCTCGGGTAAATTTCGAATTCCTTCGCGAAAGAACAACCTCGGCTTCGACGCAATGAATCCATCGATCCATTTTCGTACGTCGGCCACATCTCGAAAACGATGTCCAACTAAACAGTTCTGCATCGACCGGTATAAATGGCAATCCGAAGACGCAAAATCGGGGGAATAAACCGCGTACGGGAGAAATTCCCAGCCCAAGTTCAAAATGGTCTGCTAAGTACTCAAAGCAACATGCGGCCTAGCGTTGTCATGCAGCAAAAATGACCTTCCTGCTTCCTTGTCCATTAACTAGTCCTTTCTGTTCTATTAGATCGGCCAAATTAGTCACTTGACGACGGTAGTGTTCGGCAGTAACCGTTTCACCTGGTTAGAGGAGCTCGTAAAACAGCACACCCTTCATATCCCACCAGATGCACCAAAGAACTTTTTTGGCGCGGCTGTTTGGCTTTGCCGTTGGCGTTGATGGCTGGTTAGCCCGGGTCTACCCAAGAATGTGCGAGTGTAGGATTGTCGTATCTGATCCATTTTTCGTCGCCGGTAACAATTTTCGACAAGAAGTCCTTTCTATGTTACCTAGCAAGCAACGAGATCTATGTGTTGAAACAACAGTCAATACTGTTTTCGGAGAGTTCATGCGGTACCCACTTTCTGAACTTCAAAATCTTTTCCATCTCATACAATCGTCTCAAAATTGTTGCTTGACCAACTCCCAGCTGTTCTGCGAGTTCCTCTTGTGTTTGCGACGGATTTNAGCACCACTATTCGACGTTCTGCAAGTGTTGTGGGAAACAACATCTTCACCAAGAGTAGGGCGAATGGATTCGCATGCCTCAGCACTGCTTTTCCTTTGTTGGAACTCGTAGAGAATAAAGTGGCGAATATGCAGTTTGTCGTGGCTCATTGTGCTCGCTACTGTTTTGTGAGGGTTTTTTTTACCAATAAATCGCAACATATGACTTTTCAAAAACTACAAGACTAACACTACAAAATCCACTTTTCCGCCCTAAAATAGATTGAAAACTTATCAATATGGTCTCACGACTTTTTGTCGATTTTGTAAACGTGTGTGGATTATTTTTTTTATTGGTCACTTCTAAAATAAGTAATAAATTAGTATCAAGAAAATTTTTTTCTGTTTGAGAAGTTAACTAAGTTGGGAATAATTTCGAATCAGAGAAAAAGTTTATAGCCATTAACTTTTCAAAAAATACTATGAAAAATGATCTTGCACCCTTGTAAAATCTATGGCGTTGACCTTCCTTTTGATCCTATAGACGCAGAAAAACAATGCTGGGAGATGACTCAACAAAATTAGTGTTTGACGTGATTTCTCATGCAGTTTTCATAAAGTTATGAAGAAAATCTTTCATGACTATTTTTCAAGTTATTAATCGAAACATATTTTGTGCTATATATGTTAGCTATTTACTTGCCTGACATGGAATATGCATGCTATCGTTATTATAGTGGATAACCATTTTATATTTGGTCTCATTACTAACATGTTATGGAACTAGAACCATAAATTAATGACGTTTTGGAGAATGTTTTAGGATAACTGACTCTTTCAAAAATTATGATGAAGAAATGAAGTTTTAAAGATAGTATCACCAAGCATAACTTATGTAAAATAATATTCTTTGCTATACGCTTTCCTAGAATTACTGAGAAAAACCGTTAGTTTAAAATCTTTTACTAAACGATTTGAGAAATCCAGTATAATTTTTACCATAAAAGTTAGAACTTAGCAATATTTTAAGAAGATAATTTTATGATGCACTAATACTTTATTGCTAGTTATTTAAATAAATCTACTAGTGAAGTAGGTAAAGGACATAATTGCAACAACAATTAACACTAGCTTATTTACATTACTAAAAATGTAGGAAATGATTTAATGTTAATAGGCAATAAAAATCTATTTATTGAAGTATTATACTTACATGTCATATATTCCATATTATTTCCATGCTGTGGTGAGCAAAACAATGCTTTTGTGTAATTCAGTTACTAAGAATGTCTCTAAGTGGCTTGAATTATGCATAGAACGCCATCTGCATTCAATTTTAAAAATCTCTAATTTATAAATCATAAGTGTAATGACTTACATCTTAAATACCGCAGCTATTGACTGAAGATTCATATCTATATATTTACCAAATTTTAAATATGCTTTTAGTTGAGGTAGTATTGAATCTATGATATGCTCACTGTTCTTCTAATTTTCTGTTCTATAAAGTCCTATTCTTTATTTGTTCAGTTGATTTTTTTGGTACTATCTGTTTCATAATTTATATAAACTAGTATACAGTGGAAGTTTAGATCCTCAGCAAGACAAGTAACCGATCAGTATGGCAGTCTATCCAAACAGTTCTTCAGCGAGTGTCTGAATATAACTAATTTTATTAATGTATACATTCAATATTTCCAATACATAATTAGCCGAAACCTTGTTCTTTCGTATTTAATGGAATTGATTATTAATTATTTTAAAATTGAAGTTAGCAATAAGAACATGTTTGAATTTTAAAATAAAAAATATTTGCTGAAAGTTGGAGAGTAACAAAATAAAAATTAGAATGTAATATTTCTCCGATAATCCATTTGTGTGTTTACTACATAGTTTTCTTCAAATCCTTCTTACTCTTAATTGAGCGCATAGCATAGTTACTTGATCGCTGTTTCCCCTCTAAGTTGGTCTCATCTGGCAGCAGAACATGTCGCCTAACCACAGCACCGCATCTTGCTTCAAATATGCTGATGCAAACTTATAACGGATGTAATACTATTCTAAATTGTATTTAGCAATTTCCCTAGCAAGTAAATACATGAAGATTGAGTGGCAGAAATAGTGATTAGCTATATTATTTCGTACATTTTTGTTCGAAATATTTGTTTCCTACAAATTTCTTAGAAACATAATTTTAAAAAAGTTTTCCTATTTATATTTCATTATATAACTAACTTATGTACTTTTGAATTGGAGTTTAACCTAAGCCTTTAATAGGCTTACAACCCAATTTACCAAAATATTTTAAGACGGGGTTTTCCTTTATTAAATCCGCATTTAATTAACTCATTTGTCAGTTAAAATTCATGCATTCTTGTAAAATTTAAATTTATATGAGATATTTTTTATTTGAAACTAGTTATGCGCAATTAATTCTAAATAGGAAGCATAGTCTTTATAAAATTGAAGAGGTTCAAGGTTATAGAATTTACTACCAATACTATATAAGTGACTTACTGGATGGGATAAGGGTTGGTGACTGCTTGCCAAGACTCCTTTTCTTCAAACTGCCAATATCCCTGTTTCACCTTAACTAGTAAAATCAATAATATTTTACTTAATAGTAATTTAGATAATTTATTAAATTATATTACCTTTGACTACTACCACTGTAATTATAAAACTAAAATTTTATCTATTTTCTTTAAAAAAAATCAAGTAATTACCAATATTACCTCAGGAATGGTTTCTCTGTGCGCAGTTTCAAACAGTCTTTGTTCAGCTGCATCACTTTCTGGGTCATCAACATATGACGTTGTAGTAGTTGTAACCGTTTTCCTAAAATGTTTTTGAAAATAACATAACAGTTTATTTGCTTATTATAAAAATAAAAATTCTTGCTGTAAAGTACAAGGCATTGCATTGGGAAAGAAATTCGTTTGGTTATACTTGCTTGGTAAGTATTTGTCCATTGTCATCTAACAAATGAGCTGCCCAACCACAGTGGAACAGCAGTAAACCTACTATTATCAGAATCAAAGCAAGAGGTACTAAAGCACCAGCACTAAAAAGTATTATTAATAATTGTACATTTATTTGCAATAGTGAAAATATTATCGTTAGTGGATTTTTTTTTGATGGAAGTATATCCACTTGACCATAAACTTCATCGTTGTGTGAAGCGACTAACATGTTCGTACACTCAATAGCAATACATGTAAGGAGCATTGCAAGAAGTATCATTACTCCAATAGCAAATAGTACAGCACCGACAATGAGGACACATTTCCTAAAATTTGGAATATTATTAAGCTATTTTGCATTGAAATATAAAGTATTATTTGCATACTAGAAAACTAACACTTTTATTTGACCAATTGGTTAGGTAAGTCATACAGCTGTAAAAAATTACACAATGTTTCTTTCATTAACGATTTTTCTAAATAATTTTGAATTTTGGTAGGAAAACAAGCGTTAATTTTTATTTTGCCTTTACCGAGCTGGCCAAATACCCATATAAGCGGGTAGACAGGGAAAGCAGAAGACAGGACAAGCACGACGAGAGTACCACGGCTGGTAATCTCCTTCGGTAGTAATGCGAACCATCTTTTCGAATATGAAAAGAAAGAGTAATGAAGCGAAACTAGTGAGTTTGTACCGATTAAATGCATAAACTATTCAAAAAATAATTGCTTTTAAATAACGAGATAGAGAAACACTTATTTTTAAAAAGCAATAATTAATAGTAGTTTAGAAGGATTAATTTTATCAAGAGCTGCACTGATCTCGATCGAACGCGCCCCCACTTTACAACGATCGAGGGAGAAACACGGAATAAATAGCGGTGCACAATGGCAGATGGAGAGAGGAAGAACAGTAGAGTAAGTCAGTTCAGGGATATCTAGAGGAGAATATACATTTGCTTAAAACTAAATATCATAGAATAAACAATATTTATGGAAGTCTTTCAAATGAAAGATAATAACTAGAGTCGTATAACATTTGAGACTATTAAGATTAAAATTTTACATGATTAGAAATAATTTTAAAACAAATAATATAATTTTATCGAACCAGTGTCCTCAATGTTCTGGTGTTCAAAGAAAATAGATCCATTCTTGAAACTAATAGCATTATAACAATCCAGCCAACCACAAATATTTGTCAACTATATGTGAATTACAAACAAAAACTGAACTAGGTAACTAGATTATTTATACGTTTCCTAATCAAAAAAGGCATATAATGCCGATGCAGTGAAAGGCATGAATTATTTTTGGTGATATATTCGAGGTATAGTATTTTGTTTAAATCTAAAACGTGTAAATATAATAAACAAATAAATAAATATTCATATCATGTGCTAAAAGACGTTACATAGGCATTATGAAAAGGGAAAACGTTATGAATAGGAATTATACACATATAAGGCTTAGTCAAAGTATCATTAAAAATGCATGATAGTTTCATTTGTATAAAGTAATACAAAATTAATTCTTCGAACATTAATTAAGAATTCATTCAAAAATATTCTGTGATGCCATAATAATGCTCTCATCCAGACTACTAACAGTTTCGTCGTTTAATTTCATTTGTTCTTCTCTGCTTTTCATCGACTGATCATGAAATCGAGACAAAATAAATTATGAGAATGCATAATACTTCAGTATTTAGAGATTAAGATAAATACATAATAAACTTCATATAAAAAATTTTATACATAGGATTACTACAAAAGCAGAACAAATTTTTTAGTTTTTGATAGGAAAATTTAATTCTTACTATGATTTCCCCTTTTTGAGATGGATATTCAACTTCAGCCTGCACCTCTTTCTCGCGTTTGTGAAATCCCCCTTCCCACTTACGTAGATTCTCTAATTCCTTTGTCCACTTCAATGAAATAGTTTGTAGAAAAACCTTGTATAAACTGTATGCAAACGACCAACAATATCAAGTTAGCTTTAATAGAAATGATAAAATTCCACAACTTACAGATTTTCTACTTATTATAGCATCTTATTTTTCCATGAATAATTTTGAGTTGAAATAATTACTTTAATATTATAAAAGTACTATTCACCTGATTGAATGATTTTTCATGGCTATTCTCCTTTATTTCAGCTAACTGTGTTCCTTCCTTATTAATAGTCTTTTGTATCATTCTTGGATCATGATACATTGTAGGAAAGGAAATACCTAGACCACTCCACCGACATAGTGATAATTCTGGGTGGTCTTTGCATACGGTCCATTTCGAGATATTCTCATTGTTATCAGTGGCTTGAGATATCTGTAATCTAATTTACTCATCATTTACTTATGGTTAAATGAGTGTAAGTTATTAAGGTATTTTATAAACCAACCACTTCAAAGTGACAAATGGAAAGGTCTCCATGAGATTCGCACAATTTTCTGCGCAAAGATTTTGGCATCAAACCATGTCTATCGGAAGGTGAAAGGGCGAACTACTGAACGAACTTCGGAGAAGAAACAATTACGTAATTGATGCAAATGTTAGTTATGTGAATTAGCCACACTTACCAGTGCAACCCATGTGATTTGAAGGATAACTATTGATCGCATCTGTAATAGCTGCTTTAGTTTACAAGGGTAAAGATGTATCCCCATAAAAATAAGCTGAATATAAAATGCAATATATTTATTCGATTTAAAATAAATCAGAGTTATAAGTGAAAGTGTGCTAATATGGAATTAATTGGAACGCAATGTCTCATTTAAAGTCTGATAGATAATCGTCCAACATATACTACGAAATTTCATGATAAATAGTTTACTATTGCTTTATATGAAGAGAATAGACGCTCTAGCATTTCAATGGTCACGTCTCGATAGCTCGTCCAAACAGTGAGTGAAGATCTCAAAGAGATGTCAAAGCATACACAAAAGACGGTAATTGAGGCACTGACGACAAAGTTGCTCTATGCTGGGGACTATAAAGAAAAGCGAAAGTATAATTGATGTAACTAAATTATTAAAAAATTTAGTATAACTCTGTTGTACATTAAAAAAGAGAGCACCACTTTTGATAGAAAGTTTATCCGAAGAGAACAAATACCATCAATCTTGAATCATTACAAATTGGAAGGTTCAATCTAATAACAGTGATAAATCTTCAAAACTATGAAAACCTTTTGGATGATAGACTCGGAGATGATAGGAACAAGGCAGAAAAATGCTGTGATGTGCGATCTCGTTCCTTGTGCGGCTGCTATTATCAACCGCGATATCCGATCCTGATTGTCGAAGATGGGTTAGAGAAGGAAGAAAACAATGACAATGGATAATAAATAGTATTCCTGGAAAAATACAGAAAGCCTCTGTCTTCTAGCAGTGCATAGTGTTAGCATGAACGAGAACGTTCAAACTATGTTCGCTATCCGCTCATAGTAATCGAACAACACCGATAGTTCATGTCGATTTATAGAATCTGTACATAAGAAAATTACATGGACAAGGTTATAGGACATTAAGAAATGTAAAACAACAATAGATATCCGAATATATACGGATATTTAACCGGGATTAGTATCATCCTTAATGTTTCACTGTGATTTACACCAACAAACTTCGAAAACAGACTATTGATATGAATTGAATGAAAGGAAAGTAACTACACTATATCTTGATTTGTTCAAAACAATATAAATAACAGAAAATAATGTGCATGAATAAATTTCCATGTGAACCTGGCAAAGCCTATACTTGTACGTGAAAGAGATCGTAAATGATCGAGGAAAATATTCCCGAGGAGGATATGTGGAGAACCGTGTACGACTAGTGAATAAGGGTAGAGGAGCATATAAAAAACCAAGAAGTAAGATGAGTGTAAATCTTGCTAAAGGATGCTTAAAATGAGTTGAAGAAGGAATAGGGATTGGATTCGAATTCAGACGTAGACCGGAGTTAGATTATGATCCTTTTCAAATTCAGTCCATCGTGCATCATCACTTTCATGAGTGAGGAATCGCTCACCAACCGCCCTCTCAAGAAGGCGTAAATCCGACCAAAGTTCATAACCCTAAAATTGACAGGAAAATTATAAAGTGAAAAACAAGCTAGTATAGCTTAACATTTGGATAAAATTGACAGAAGGTATCAAAAATAGGAATAAACTACTATAATTGTGGGAAAAGGCACTGGCCATAAATTATCCTAGATTTACCTGCATCCAGATGTGAGATAATGCCTTGGATACAGTGAATCGTTTGCTCATTTTCACTTGCAGAAGTCCATTGATAAATTCGATCGCTGAATGAGGTGGTTGTCGAAGAGAATTGAAGTAGTAATTTAAATGAAATAAAATATTCTTACAAATATAATATGGCGTCTTATTCTACCTGTTTCAGTGATTTCTTTCCAGGGATTAGGGGGATACATGAATTCTGCATTTTGTATCTGATCATGAATATCCTCATCTTCATTGAATGGAAAAGTACCCGATAAGCTTAATTAAATAGTATCTCAACACAATAATTAGTGTTAATTGTTCCAAGAGTGATAAAAAAAATTTTTGTAGGAAACAACTTTGGATCTAACCTAACATAAACGATAACTCCCACGCTCCACATATCTAGAGATCTATTGAATCCTTTGTTCCGGAGAACCTCTGGGGCTAAGTAAGCTGGAGTTCCAACAACACTCCGCCGAAACGACTTTTCCCCGATAATACGTGCAAATCCAAAGTCGCATAGTTTCACCTCAAAAAAAGATGTCATTTAAAATTTTACCCAAATAACTGCAGTAAGCTTCAGTATTTTCGCTGCAAATCTCAGCACCACACGCACGATATAACAGAAAAAAATTGAAATAAAAACCTGAGGGAAGTCAGAATTGGAAGTAAGCAAGATGTTTTCCGGTTTCAAATCGCAGTGAACGATATTAAGATTGTGCAAGTACCGAAGAGCGACTAGAATCTGAAAAGAACTAAATGAAATTTAAAAGATAATCCCACCAATAAACAATATTTCTATCACTTTAAATATTAATTAGGTTTTCAAAATACTTGTGCAACTAAGAACTGTGTTATTCGTTCACTGAGTCTTCCCTTCTCACTAGAGAGAATCATTTCTAGCATGTCGCCCTGCAATAAACATTAGTTCAACATTCATAACTACAATGAGTTTTTAATTTCAGGCGTTAATTATAAGTGTAATAAATGTCTGATTGTAAAGACAATAGACAACAAGAAAACAAATAAAGTATGAAAATAATAATGAGAATATTAACGAGATTATTGTAATATGAAGGCAAATGCAATAAAATGTATAAAACATTAAAAATCCAAAGTAGGATAGAAATAATCTCTCGCCTTCAGTTTTTCCATAACGACAAAAATCCGGTCAGGAGTTTCTAACATCTGTTGGAAATCTACTACTCCAGGATGATGAACTTTCTGTAAAAAAATACTATTAGAGATAACATAAAACGAAAAATTGTATGTACGTACCTGTAATATATGAACTTCTGTTCGCAAAAGATCTTCTTTATTCGGAGGAAATTTCAATTTGTCGATCAATTTTACTGCTACATGTTTACCAGATTTTCGATGAATTCCTCCATATACAGTACCAAATTGACCCGATCCAAGGATCTGTTGAAAAAATGATAGTTGGATTACAACTAAGAAAAGAAGAAGGTAAAACAAGTTGTGACTAGTGATTTACCTCTTCTGCAAATATCTGATACAACTGTGAAAATTCCTGTTCGCTTTGTATGGAAGAACCAAGATGTCCCTTTTCGCCTATAATTTAAATATATATTCTATATCGAGCACAGTCAATGGATAAAATTCGACCATACTTAATCCAGTTGTTTTCAGTTTCCGTAATACACTTAAGAACAGACATGGACAAGTCTATTTTGAATGAGATAAACTCGAAAATAGAAACCAGTTCGTGAAAACATGCTATGATGACAAATTTTATATTTTAAAGATCCTATTTAATTGTATGCTTACATATATTTCAAGTAAATTTTTAGTATATTGCAAATCTACCTTCACTTGGCACTTTTAGTTTTGCCATATCCCTTTTCTGTCCTGTACTGGACTGGGGAGTTACTGGCATTAGTGCGGCTTGAATAGCTGTTGACCATGACTGCGCAGTATCAAGAGATTTATCTTCAGACGGTGATCCTGCTGAAACTATATGCTCAGAATGATTTATATTGTAAAAACCTACAATTGTGTTTAAATTCACTTCGATTTCCGAATTTACCACCATTTAATATTTTACAGCCTTGAACTAAGAGTTTGTTTAACGTTACACCCATGGGTTCATCACTTAATTGCAGTGTTGTACAGCACAGTGTAATTATAATTTTATGAAAAGGGATTTTAGAAAAATTAAAGTGTTCCATAGTTGTTCCGTAGTTTCTGTTCATAGGATAATGCGGCAATCTTTAATTAGAACAAGAATTCTCGATACAGAAAATATTAGGTTAATGCAGTTGGATTCCTGCCATGAAAAATCAGTTGAAAGTATGCAGATACAATTAAGGATATCATAGGAAGACACTTAAAGAATTAAGTAAATTTACCATAAATTTTGGTGCTTAGTCACCTAGTTGATGAAGCTTGAGGTTATACTGACCTCGGCTGGTGGATGGCACCTCAATGTTGTGAACAACCAGCATATTGTTATGAATCTTCTTTTGAGGAGAGAAATGAACCAGTGGTAAATTATAGGCTGCTAAGTATGCGGTATCCAGTAGCATGCTAGAAAGATGCCCAAAGCCTGCGTCGGTATGACGTAAAATAAAACGATTGATAAGAAGAACCCGTTGCTTTACTAAAGCATGACAGGTGCAAATCTAAGACAAATAATAAAGCAAAAACGATTAAGAGAAAACCAGGTCTATGTTGCACAGAGTTGAGCAATAGTCTGGAAAGTAGAATAATGTCTATTCAACAGGGCAGGTTTCACATAAATATCATGAACAAAGAAAAGAGACGAACAATTCTACACAAAACCGGAATATGAGAAACATATTAGTCTAGTATCTTTTTTAGATTCATAAAATATCAAAACAGTATTTTGTAGATAAAGGTTAGGAAACAGAAGAGTTACAACATTCGTTGTAAACTACCAGCTGATGAAGATAATATCAAACAGAATTGGTCTAGCTTAAGTCACAAAGGCATACATTCATTATTATCACCGAAAACTCTAGGTTACCATAATTGCCACATCTGATAAAGTTAAGATAGCATCGACTAATTTGTAAAAAAACCCCCGTTTAAAAGTACCAACAGGAGGAAATTCTAGCACTTTTTATTATGCACGAACTACCAATACTATTCACACTAAGCCATTAGATATGTAACAATAGGAGATAATAATAAGAACGATGAATTTGATCAATCATAGTTTTTTAACAAATAAGATCTATGTTCTATCATAAATGTAAAACAGAAATGCATATCAGTGTTTATGATGGAATATTTTTAGTTGAGTAAGTGATGAATAATAACGAGAAGACTGATGTCCGACTTGGAACCAGCTATACAGAGGAAATAATAATATAAATTAATCATGATGGTACTAAAAATGGAAAGAAGAATTTGCAATTTTTAAAGCGGAAAACCTATTCAACGATGCAGTAAGTGTTTTATATTTCATTTAGCACCTAGGGGAAATGCGATCAAAAAGGGGAAGGAGATGTACTGGGATATCTGATTGTACTCTAAACCGGTTTCTTACATTGAAACAAAATTTACGTACAAGATAACAGACAAAAGGAAACAGACAATCGGGAGTTTGCTTGCAATGCTTCTGATCGTGAGACCCTGCCAACCAGTTTGCCCTCGCGGAAACCGGATCTTGTTCAAGAATGCGCATAATCGGTCACTAATCTTAGGTTCTCGAGGTCATTGAAATTTGGAATAAACTATAATTCAAACTGCAAACAGACATAGTGTGGGAAAATCATGTATTAGTATCAACTAGTAGACATCAGAACCTAAAAAAGTAGATATTTCTTATTTGCTAGTCCTTTTAAGATCAAAGGTAAACAAAATTCACAAAAATATGACGAGAAAAATGTTTAGATTGCTAACTAGAGAGAACACAAGTTACATTGGAATCTGGTAGTCAGTTAACGACCTAACCAATGCAAGTGAAAAACTAATGGCTCCATAATTGAACAGGAGAATTATGAGTATACAAAATAGATGTTTGTTTACAAGTAATTTGTGTACATACGTTTAATAAACAACGATTGTAAACAAGATAATCGTATATGCTCGTAAAAATGGATTAATATCCATTTATAATTACACTGATTTACTTTAAGTCATATTTATACTTATAAGTAGAAGAACGATAAATAAAAGACAGAATACAGACGAATTAGAAAAGTAATGAGATATCGCGAGGTAGACAGTAAAATAATAGCCTACTGGAATATCTACTAGATTTGTGGGTTATCGAATAGTAAATTAGATTAGATCAAAGGAACTTGACAAAAAGAGATTTAAAAGGCATAAAGAACTATTAAAGCAAGATGGAGAAATTCCAGATAGTTATGGAAAAGTAAGAAATAAGACTAACCTAATCAAAATCACTTGTAAATAATTACTGTTTAAATTTTTTAGATCATCAAAATATATGAAACTACTTTTCAGTTGTGGATTAAACCAGAGGGAGCTGAACAATTTAGTACAAATTATCAAAACACGAAATATTCTACTATAGTAAAGTGAGATATGGCTAACTAGCTCTTGTCGTAAACAGAAGGTAACGAAAAATTTCACCGAACTTGGCAGATTCTACACACCACTGAATGAGATGCAGAAACCCTCACCTTCATTTCACTACTCATTTTTATTAATATTGGTGGTACTTGAGAACACTGAATTTTTTTTCAGTGTTGAGTTTATAGATACAATGAAGAGATGTTATTAGTCTGTATAATATCACCGGTATAGGAACAGTTCTAGAAATGACACTTATTTACCCCACCCAAACACCTCACCTACCGATATAGTAGGTGCAGTCCTGCGTTTTTATTTCAAAAAAGTGAGTGGGCGTTGTTTTCAGGGTTTCATGGTCTATTGTTTTAAGATCTAACACTTCGTTTAGCGGAATCTCCTGCAATTTAAATTTCTTCATTTAAAAAATGTTATTTAAGAGTAATTTTAAACGTATTTTTACACAAAACTCACATTATACACAATTCAATTAAGCTAAATAAAAGGCAAGTTTTATGTACAAATAACGAATAAAAAAGAGAAAAGTATATTATTTCGTTTGATAAATTTGTATAAACTGAAAGTGAATGCATTGTTATATAGACTTACCTTGAAGTATCTCGTTGATGATTCATCTTGATACATTATAATACTTTTAGTATCCAACCTCCAGTAGTGTTTCTTTCTCTAAATACAACTGGATGGAGTCTTGACAGACAGTAAAAATTAGTTATGAGCAAAGTGCATAGAACCAAAACTGGTATAGTATGTGGTTTATATGAAATATATATAATAAAATAGCGCTTAAATAAGTCAAACTGACCATATTCATCTGATTCGTATAGTGCACCATCCAACCCTCCTTAAGCACTTTGTTGTTCTTCCGTTTCGTCTGCTTCTTCGACATTACTACCCGCATTAAGGGAATATTCTGAAAATTTGTTACATTTCCTCAGTCCAGTATACTCTTCTAAGGATTGAATACTTAAAGACGTTAATCACTATCTATTGATACATATATAAGATATAATATAAATTCGGGTGCTGCAAACGTGATAATGCACTAACCTGACTCTCCGTGTGAATCATATCATCGTCAGGGCTTGTCTGTCCATTGAAGCCACCGTCTGATCCTTGCAAGGGAGCACTAGGAGTATTTTGGGCCTTCTTGTGTGTTCGAGGCGAAAGCTCATCATCTCGTTCGTCAGTCGTACCTTTAATAGGAGATCTTTTCGATAATTGTTATGAAGATACTTATTTCAATTATCTTCATCTAACATATACCACATCAAAAATAAAAGTGGTTATTAGAGCATTGTGTTGTTATATTAAGCATTCTGTTTGTGTGGGTTATGTTGATTCTAAAAGCCGTGAAGCAAAAATTGACGTAGAATTAGATCACCGAGAAACGGTGTCCAAAGGAGGCGTATAAAAGTTAGTTTTTAATGAAATAGTGAACGTGCATCAGTGGGAATTGTGAGCAAAACGTGATCGAAGAGTGGAGGGAAACCAGAACACCCAAGAAGAAGGCGATAAAATGTTCTGTCACCCCTAGAAATCGCTGTATACATCACATTTGAATAATACAAGTCATATACTCGAAAAAGAAATGTGAGTATGAGCGATCTCTTGGAAATTCGGGTGTTGCTTGCAATTTGATCTACCCGCTGATTGATCCGTATCGTACGGGACACTGCACATGCGCAGGTTCTCCATACTGCCGCAGGGACTTCGACCTAGAGCAAAATGAGAATAAAGTGGAAAAGCAAAGAAGTTCAGCCTTAGTCATTTCGTGTTGTAAGTGTATAATTCAACACTGCTTTGTGTATTTAGAATGTATAAGTGGTAAAATCTTAAGATTCAAATTGGACAGCTGTGGTAAAAATTCGGATGGATAAACATCTGAAAGATCCATTAAGGGACCTGGTGTACAAGCAATAGTTTATCACAGGCAACAGTGACATGGAAACAGGCTATGAGTAATAATCATGAAAGACTAAATAATTATAACTGTAAAATTAAGATCGTGAACACATTCGAAATATAACTTATGTGCTTTACTCACCATCATCGGCGGTACCCAGGAAAAATTGATTAGATGACGTATTTCCTGGACAGTCCTTAGCCACGAATTCACTGCATTTCTTATGACAGTTGTATTTACAGTCTGAAAATTGATGACCATTATTATTTTCTTAAACGCTTATGAAAGTCGAATAAATTGAATAAATTGATGTTTTTCGTATAAGCCGATTTACCGCGTAACATTTGCCTTATTCATCTTTGTTTGACAATCGAAGTACATTTATTTACTAACCAGTATTTCAAAGTTTTGAAATATATTACATAATGACAGAAGCACAGATCATAAAATACTCTATAGGGCGGAAGAATTATAGAGGAACAAAAGCACTAGTATTATTATTAGGCTATTATTAAGTATGTGGCACATTAAAGAACAATTTCTGCAGGATCATGCTTTATGGTATAAAAAATATTTACGCAACGTGCACAAGACGTATACTTGAGTTACTTAGTCGGCTTAGGATTACATTAATTGGGTTTTAAATACAGAGCATCGAATGCACATTAGCCCATTTACTGGGATTCATATTTCAAGAATTGATATATGAAGCTCGATAAATTTAAGTAAAGTGAATAATAATAATAATAATAATAATAATAATAATAATAATAAATTATTTGATTATAAAAATAAGATAACATAGCAGCTACAATTTAAAAAATACAACAGTACTACAACCATAAATATTATGGAACGCTATTAACAAAATGGACTATGTGAAAACTAAATTTTTTATAATTAAAATTTTTTAAACATTTTCTTTAACCGCAAATTAAAACCGTTACCTCTACACTGAATTCCTTGACGGATAAGTCCTTTCAGAAGTTTTTTACAATGCTGACATACAGTCGGCCGCTTGTAGCTATGTACTTGAAACGTATGTGGAACCTAAATTAAAATTAAAATTAATGCCAATCTTTTCCGAAGACATGCACACAAGGATTTAGAAGTAATATGAACAAGAATATAAGTAGTAAATAATCTAAACTCTTAAGTTTCTACCTTAACCCTTGTAGCTTCAGCAACTTCCATCCATAATGGGCGACCACTCCATGAACAACTTCGATCTTTACGTGGCATCTGGAGAAACTGAAAAGTATGGTAACAGAGCCTCATTTTAAAAAATTCTTGAAACAGATAATATCCCACTTAACCCACATTTCCTCCGACAGGATCTCCGCAATCGCTCTCCGCTGTGATGAGGATATCGGGAGCCAGTTGTCCCCCCATCATTGATGATGGTCGTGCAGCATCCAGTGCCTCTAGACATGAGTCACGTCGCGACTGCTGTAGTGAAAACTTTACAAAATGCCACATTAAATGTTAAATTTCGTCACACAAATAACGGATTCCTTATTAGTTTAAAGTATTAATTTAGCAACTTTAATTCAAAAACAACAGAATAGATGAGAGTAACTCACCCTCCTGTCGCTGAGACCAGCATTTAACATGTTAGAATTACTAGGGGATAAGGGAATTGCACTCGGTCTTCGCTGTCGTGATCCATTACAGTTGTTAGGAATTTTTGAAGCACATCTTTTATGATAGTTAAGACCACAACCTATATAATGAATTTATAAATCTGGAAGTAAAAGCTTAAAAAAATCTTTTTTTTCGGAGAGAATATGTGGTAAATTTGTAATGACTAAACATAAATGAACTGACCATGACATTTAAGACCCTGTTTAACAAGCCCAAAAAGTAATTCTCCGCAGAAGTCACAGAATGTAGGCGCTTTATAGGAATGAACGTATAGGGTATGTGGGTGTACAACTAGACGTTCATGTTGCGGACAAGCTGAAATATTTGTAAAAATCATGACATGAAAAATAATCATGGGAAGTGTTATAAAATAAAGAAGAGAAATAAGTCTAATTTTTAAGAGAATATTAGCATTTAAAAATTACAAAAGGACGATAAAAGCACATAACGCAGATATTTTGAAAGTTAATAATGTTAAGAAAATGGAAGAATGTGAAGGAGTTGTAGAGATGGTGCAGTTAATGAAAAAGAAAACTGTATGTTGAAACAAAAAATATAGAAAGAGATGGAGAAAAAACTACGAGTACAGATAGAAAAATAATGTAAAATTGTAATCTTGAGCATCATTTTAATGAGATGAATAATAGAGAGGTTAACCGTACTGCTTATATAAAACGTACCAGGTAAAATTATGGTTTTTCCACTAGATCCAGGTCTTGTATCAAAGCTGAATCCCCGAAAAGGGGGCGTACCCACAAGGGGTTGGGGGGGAATAGACATTATACCATTGAGCCACGGTGGCACCTAGTTGGGAAAGAGGGCACGATATAACGAATTAGGTGTCGATCTATAGAAACGAAGCCTACTAGAGGCTGATTAGCAGCGTATTAGGAAGATGCAAACATTGATCGGAAGGGGGGAGCGATGGGGGATTGCACCGAGGTAGCTAGGATACGAGGATAAAAATGGCAGAGGAAAGAAAGAAGGGTATTCAAAAGATTGAGTGAGAAGAGAGAAAAAATTAGATGAAGAATATTAAAAAAAACAAAACAAGAAAAGTACCAAATGGTATGATTATAAAATTAAAATTCCCTTTATTCGATAACGTTAATTTTTATATGAAAGCAGAAAACACTGGAACAAATAGAATAATGCACAAAAAAGGACTGAATTAATTCAGAAAGTTGAAGAAAGCATTACTTACAAGTGATAATTATGGAAAGCTATCACTCACAGCTAATCACAATTTCTATGAGTGTTCCTTCTGTGATGTCAGCACTGGTCGTAACTAATTGGAGAATATTTATAGACCGAAGGTCGTGTTTATATAGCAGAATATGATCTTGCAGCGACTCGCATGAACTGTCCGGATACTGTAGTAAAAACTAAATCAACCAAATATAAACAAAAGTTGGGTCTATGTGAAATAAGGTAATAGGCAAACTATTAAAACCCACTGTATCCTGAATAAATTTGAATGCCTCCGTTCGTAGGTCCCGTAATGATATCTCTGGTGAGTCTATCGTCATTGTGCGTTTATTAATGCCGGTCTAGAGAGCAATCATATGAAAAGCAGAATAGAATACAAATTAAAACATTCACTAACCTGTAGTTGGAACGTGAGCCCATTCATGGCTGTGGACACTGTAAAGTCGAGTGCCGAATAATAGAGATCTGAGCGATCAAGTCGTTGGTCAGAATAACATCCTCTGTAAATCTAAGTAATACTGAACGTTAATATGTGCATATATAAAGGACGATCAGAAAAGGATATGTTAAAATAAAGGTTTGTAACTTCTTCAAATCCAACAATTGGAGTTCAAAAGCGTTTCTGAAAGCTTCCGAATCTAGGTATCGATCGTATTAATCTCAATAAATATTTTATGTGAAAGTATTGACTTTCGTATTTTCGTATTCCGCCCCACTCGGGTTTCCACTACTCTAATAACTATAAATGTTTTATCTTCTAAATTACCGGGCATTATTAGGAACCACAAGTATTTTATTCTTTTATCACTTTTCATCTTTCTGAATCTACCTAAGTTTTAATCTGTGTGAAATCAACATTGTTTTCTTCTCATACTACTGTTCCATTCTAAGAAGTGAGGTTGACATGGTGATAACTGTCTCGTTTTATTTCGAATTAACTAAAAGCTGAAAATATTATGCAACCAACAGTTCGCAACGGAGACTGTTGTAGTCTATTTCAGTGCTTCAACAGCATTGTAGGAGCGGAACAATGACGGGGACACCCTGCTTTCATAGAGACTCAAAACTACGTGAACTCTACTTTTGAATGAGAAAAATAGTAGAAACATAAAATCCATTAAAACCATGTTAGTTTCAATAACGCATTTCACATACACCTATTTTCAGCTACGAGAGTAGTGAAAAATTAAATAGAACAAAATAAGTTGAAAAGAACACGAAAATCGATAATCATACCTTTCTAATGTAATACATGTTAATGAAATGAGTACATTTCAAAAGCTAGATTTTGAAACTCTTAGAAATACTTTTAAATTATATTGAGTTTGAAGAAAGTTATAATAGTTTTTAAATCGGTCCTTTTTGGCTTACCCTATAGATAACGTATATGCCCTAAAAAGAGATAGAAATGGCGCGAAAAATATGCATCAAATAAATAACAAGAGTAATATAGCAGACAAAAATTGTACAGCTAATATGAATAAAAGCCAGCGGTTGCAGTAAACTAAATAATTTAGTTGCCTAGGACAGATACAACAGTTGGGCTAAGGCGCGCTGCACACTTTGTGTATCCCAAATACACACGAGAATGGAAAAATCGATGACATTTGTTTCATATAACATGGGTGTCGCTTATTTATTTATTTTGGTCCCACAAATTAGTATAAAAAAGGAATAAATAGATTCGCAGGTTACGACAATGTAAATATTTGGAAAAGTGTAGCCACAACAACAATGATTGGAAGGAAGTAGTGAAAAAATATGCACAGTGAAAGATGTGTTAATTTCTTGATGGAGTAAGCTGCTCAAAAGCGGTATTTTTGTTTGTATTCTGCACTAAACGTTGTACACAGCATTGATTAGTGGTGGGAACCGTTTAAAGGCAGAGTGGTAAGGGAGAGCTTTACTCTTCCTCGCTATCAACAATATTTTTGGGCTTAGAAAACAGCAAAAGTCATTTTAGGAGTGCTTACTGAAGGCTTAGTGGAAAGCAAAGTGCTGAAGAATAATGTTCTTTTATATTTAGTACACACTTGTAATCATATTTGGGAAATCTATGAAATACTATTATAGATTTTGATTCTACTTAGAAACACTGTATAAAATTAATTATTTTTGAAGGTTGACTTGTAAAAATAGAATATTACTTGCCAATATGTCTACAATAAAGTTACTCTGATATATCAAAAGATCATTTCAAAAACTCACTAGTAACAAATGTGGTATTTGAAGTTAGAGGCAGTGAAAAGCGCTTTCCATATTTGTAAAACCCTATATTTAAGTTTAATGAAATGTATGTAATTAGATTTCTTGCATGGACAAATACATATGGTGCAACCTCTCTTTCTAGCTAGATATTAGACAACATCATGCAAATGTAAATAAGATCTACTTCTTAAATGCTCTTGACGGTATTGATTATAATACCATTTTCATTAGTGGATTGAAAAAGCGTTAGATTCTGACAAGTTTAGGAGTATGAAACGAAGAATATTGCCTATATCTAGTTAAATTAAGCATTGAAAATAAAATACTGTTGAAAATAGACATTTTAAGAGCGGATCCACAAATTAAGAAGTAGTGCCGGATTGAAACGCGGTGGGAGCGAGTTGGAGCGCAATTCAGCAGCTACTAGGTTCTATGAGAAATCGAATTGCGCGCCAGAATTATGCTAGAAGCTCATGAATGAGATAAACAAGTGGAGAGAGAAGATGGGAGGGCGGCGGAGGTGGAATGAAGGAACGACAGGAATGCTGCAATAGCATAATTGACGGTGTGCAAATAAGCACAAGTTCAAAACGATAGAGTAGAGAACTACCAAGAAACCATCAAAATTATCCATAAAATTTTATTAATGAATTAAACGAGCGTAATTTTAAGAAATCATAATAGAAGCTGAAACAGTGAGTCTATAGTTCAGACTAATGCGAAGACAGATGTGTTTGTTACACTAAGCCGTTAGTTCAGACTTTCTCAGTTCTTTGCCGACAAGAATAATAAAGAAACTCATAAGAGAAATCTATATACAGAATGTGAAATTAACCGTCTATACGGCTAACCCATTCTGTTTATCCAGACGGAATATTTGCTGCCTTAGCTAGTTGAAGATTTTGTAGTATTTGAAATGAAGAAGTAATTGGTCCCACAGCGATTTCACATATCATTGGGTGGTATTCAAACTAAAGTGGAATTCAAACCTTGAATATCCGATAAGCGATCAATTCGCGGATTATCACACTGAAAGTATAAATGTGCAGATCGCGAGATAAGTTGCAACAATGTTTAAGTGTCACCAACACAATTCTTTGTAATAAATAAGACTACAAGCATTCTAAGTCAGTAACCATAATATTAAAACCTCTTATAGCTAACTAGGTCGAATATATGTACTTTTATTAATGATAATATTCATTAATAGCTTTTAAAAATATAAAAATCATACTATGAGGCCATACAAATAACCTAATTAAGATGACTTACGTATTAGGGTAAACAGGCTCCACCCCTGTTCCCCATGAAGAACTAACTTGTTCAGTGGAATACAGCAAACAGTGTCCGCCTCTAAATGGGCGTGGCTTATTTTGTAATGTAATCCCGACTGTGACTAATGGTAATATGAACCATTAATATAGGAAGACAACAACAATAAAAATCGTCAAAATCGGGTGAATAATGTTTGTTCTTATGGATGTTCTGAATAGCTCTGAATTAACTAGTGGTTTAATGCATACTTAATGAGTGGGCTTAGTAAATGTGATTACCACTGAAAACAATAGAATATGACTTTCTAAATAACATTTATCAAAATATTCTCGTGCGATTCAGTTCAAAGAGTGCGGTCCATATTGCCCGCTCGATATCTCGTAGCGTAATTATATTAGGCGACACCGAATAATATTGATGGGCAGAGATCCTTTGAATAACTAATTTAGTAGACGATTCGAGATATTGAAAGCCTATATTCACGCAAAATTGCAACAAAGTGACGACAAATGAAAACGAAAGTTGGGAAATGCTTAAGTGTCTTATTGAAGGAGTTAAATCCATTACATGGAAATTGGAGGTGAGAACTAGTAAATGTACTGCAGATTTCGAAGAAATGAAACAAAATAATTCATTTTTCTAATTCCCATGTCTTAGTTAAGCAGCAAATACATACAGGAAGAAAAAAGTAAGAACCATCAAAGGAGAGAGAAATTCGTATAGAGCGATTAACTAGCGACTTGATCTAATCTTCATGTTATTAATCGCCGAAGAGGTGGCTAAATATAGGAGAGAACGAAAGACAGGAGGGAAGAGAGAAAGTGAATATACGAATAAAAGCATTCTCCAGAACGCGATGTGAAAACCTATAGTCAAAAGTTTCTCACGGAAAGTACGTGGTTTTGAGTGTTAAGGTTTGTGTCATAACAGAGAAAAGGACGTGAGAACATGTGAGAAAACGATAAACAGAGAAGATGGAAAAAGGGAAGTGTTGGTTATATATATATGAAGAGAATGAAATCAATAGGGTTTGAGCCCTTAAGCTCTTGCATCTTCCTCCAGAAAATATTCAAACAAACCAAATGGAGGAGAGTAAGTGCAATAGAATTAGGACTACTCTGCTAAATCATCTGAATTCTGTAAGTAAAGTATCCGATAGCCGAAGAAAATTGGGCTACCAAACAGTGAATGAGGAAAATTAGAGTTGAAATTGAAACAGTGATGACATTTTTGGTGGTCAACCTCAGTAAAGTTTTTTGACGTTGTTATTCTCGTCGCTTGTGCTAAACGTTGTTATTTTTTATGCTGTCACGCATAAAATCGAAGCAGTGCTGAAAGGAGAAGAAACACTGAGGAAGTAGACAGCTAGTTCATGGTGAATGTTTCGTTGCAAATTCTAGATAACACCGCGAGATGGAGATGGCATTGGATCATAAAACAACAATCAATCGAGATGTAAGGACATGACTAAAAACGAAATTATGCAAAAATTAATGTCTAACAAATTGTTTTGAATAGATTATGATAGGTAAAGCAGGCTATGGACGTTGAGAGCTCGAATGAGAAACACGGACGAAGCTGGGTGTTATTGATTGACAGAGAGAGGTGAGAGAATGTATAAAACACAGAAACCTAGAGGACAGACCTCGTTAAAAACTGAAAGACCACAACGGGATCAGAGATATACACTATGCAGAGGAAATGAAGCGAGGCCAGGCTATGCATAACCGAGAGAAAATTGGTTAAAATAATATATACGTACTGTTACATCTCAATTTTTCAAAAACATTCCAAGCAAAAGAAAAAATTAAATTTGCCTTTAGCAAAGCAATTCAATTCAAGAGACGACACCCAACCAATAAAAGTCAACTTCGATTAAATAAAACAGCTGAAAAGATGAATCTAAGAGTTGAATGTAAATTTAATTTCAATGGCTGAGTTATTGTAAGCTTACGGTTTTTTCGGAGATAATCTTATAATTACAAGCTGAAGATACTACTATGAAGTAAAACAATTACTATGCTCAATGTGTTAAGCAAAGGTGATGGACTAGTAAAATACAACTAGTAGTATTAGAGTAATTGCTATATAATAATAGCTAGAGAGTTAAAAAAAACAAGATAAACTAACCTAGGTGGTTTTGGAGGTGGTATGGAGGAAAATTCAGTAAATACACTTGCCCTAGAGGAAGAAGAAAAGTCATCTGAATTATAGAAAAAGTTGCATTCAGGGACCGTAGGCATCTGTAATTATAAAAATATAAAATGTTATAGGACTTCATTTTAAAAAATTCGATATAATAGGTAAAATTTAAGCACAGAACGATAAAGTTAATTATACTACTGTTTTTGATATCATTTCTTATCATTGATCACTTTTGTGACACAAGAATAACATCGCACCATGTGTAGGAGATCGGAGAAGATCAAAACTATGGGGATCGTAGTATTTATATTTTTCTTCTTTTAGTTGTAAAATAGAATAATTATATAATCTGTTATTATATCGTGAGTAAATTATTATTTTACGCAGTTTTATAAATGTTGTTAGAGGGATTAAAAATCATCCTACAATTCATATAGACCATTGACATTAGAAAGGGTCATTACTAAACTATTCGTTTTGATTATGACGACCTATTATTGATTTAAAGAAAGCATATAATTCAAGCAACTAACCCACCCATTGTTTTTGAAAAGGGTTACGATCTCCACACAACGGTGGGATTTGATGTACGTTTCTGTAATTGCACTCTATATTTGCAACTCCAAAGTGCAAAGAAAAATTAAAGAAAGTAGGATATCAGGGAAATAGGTTTTATATATAGAAAGGAACTTGATTTTCGGAACTAACCGCA
The DNA here is from genome assembly GCA_020740425.3 of Heterorhabditis indica. Classification (NCBI taxonomy): domain Eukaryota; kingdom Metazoa; phylum Nematoda; class Chromadorea; order Rhabditida; family Heterorhabditidae; genus Heterorhabditis; species Heterorhabditis indica. Next base: position 139,250 of record JAJAVP010000038.1, read on the forward strand.
AATCACAAAAAACCTAAACAGATCATTAATTAAATAAATCATATCAAAAGCTTCTTAATCGGAATTTACAAGATGAGCATTAGTTTTTATTATGCTATATGTCGTAATTAATGTACCAGTGGAATTAATTGTCTCAGTTATTTAAATTTAATCTGTAGGAAATAATTCATATAGGCCTACTATTGATGCATGTTAATTGCTCCGTGCAGCTTCACAGTAGTATTTGTATTTCTCAGAAGCATTTCAATTATCTAGCCATATTTCTCAAGATTTAAGAAATAAATAAGTAACACTGATGCCAACTCCGAAGTATTCGATTCTAATAAACATTTAAGCATTGCTACAGTTCAATAATTTTATTACGTCTGTTAAAAATGCATTTAATTGACTTACATTGTTTATCAATTTATCAAATAGTTTGTGAAAGTTATGGTTTTACTAGTTTTTTCTTCAAAAAATATAATACTTTGAATTTCACGGTATTACTAGCTAAACAAGGATAAGTAATAGTTGAAAACTCACAAGTGAGTAGTGGAAGTCATTGTCAAAGCTAGTGTACATAATGACCTATGGAATGTGAAACTACACTATCTAAGAAGATAAGGGCTGCATGCCGCAGAGAATGTTAAAAGAAGGGGTTTCTCCTAATAGAACCTAGAGATTTTCAACTAGTGCTATTTGAAAAGGAGAAAGTCGAAATATGTCTAATTCACTTCGTTTTAATCGAAAATTCGATCTGTTGTTAGAATTATATTGCTATTTAATCTCTAATTTTTCGAATTGCAGTGCTATGCTAGCTACTAGTTACCGTGAGAAGAACTATATGAGGACTATTGAGAAAATATAAGTGTAGAGCAACCATTATAAAAGTGGGAACATCTCGATATTAGGACAAAATAACGAACTTTTGTTCTAGTCATTTGCTATAGAAATAAATACGATAATAATAATGTAATAGAGTATATTTTGTTTGTATTTGCATTTAAAGATTTTAAAATTCCTAGTTTCTCACAAAAATATGGTTCAATGAAGCTAATTTTTGCTAGTTTCTCGCCCTGAAACTTTTGAAATTATTTTTATCTCGTTTTTTTCTCTTCCTTCTTGGTTCTATGAAAAAATTCGTGTTATTTGTCTCATTTTTAATTCTTCTTAATAAGTTTACTTCTCGTTTATACTCACTTTTTTTAATCGATGAGATTACATTCTTAGCAGTTATTAACTGTTTTTTTTAGCGTATTAGTAGGATTGATACCTTTTTCGTCTTTAGTCAAGTTCTTACGAAATCAACCTCTACTCTTCTAGTTCTCTCCTTTGCACGTTTTACGTTTGCATTGCACTCTTACCACTAAATTATAACTACACCGACTGGAACACGCTGAAAGCCGGTTGATCGATATCTCATCGATCCCAGCTGATCGCTTATTCTCATAGAACTCACGCAGGTTGTCTTGTAAACTAAGCGCCGTCTTTATTGTTCGCATGAGCTGTGTAGATTGAAGAATGTGGATTATTCCGGTTCTGATCTACATGCCACATTCACCGCGGTTTTTCTCGTTCTCTTATTTAACACATCTTCTTTTCATCCTTTTGTCAATTTATACATTTCCTATATTTTTAAAAGTTTACTTATTTTATTGCTCGGATTTGCAAAATTCTATTATGCGTTCACTTTTGCCTACAGCAAGTTTTGCCTTCCTGTTTACACGTTTTGTCAATCCTTCATAGTGATGTTGAGTAGGTGCGTATGCATAAATTTGAAATGAGAAAACACATGACGAGCACTTTTTAGTGGTGGCATTTTTGTTGTGGATGTAGTGAAATAATGGATGGATATTTATAAATGTAAAAGCGTAATTCAGGTGCGAAATCTAACGAAAGAACGTGTAGCTATGGAAATAATGTTTTGAAAGTATTTTTGTAAATACTAAAATTATATTGCCTTTACCACAATTATTTTAACAGACTATTCAAACAATATGACAGAAGTCAACTATTTGTTTGCATATGACATTTCCTCACAACAATAAATCTACTGAACTCGGCTTAGTTGACAAGTGAATTAAATGAAAGAGAGCGATAAAAATCATTATTTTTGAATTGTTATCTTTCGTCCCACTCTCTTCGCTTCCTTTTTATACGACCTCTTGAGTGTAATCTCTCCTCAAAGCATCTCAGAGGTATCCTTCCCACTGTTCTGAATTTATCACTTAAAATAATATCAGTAATAAAATTTATGCTTATTTAAAATTTAGTTATGTTTGAAAATATTCTCTTAACTATACAAGCATACTTATCATTCTCTGTTCATATTCAGGTGTTATAATAGATTGTCTAGTGGTAGATATTAAATTTATCATGATTCCATTTCTACTTTTATTTTAAAATATTTTCTTGCCTTTTAAATGGTTATCCTTTAGTTTATTAAAATCTTTTTCATTTTCTTATGATTTTCCACCTGGTAATCGATAACCGTTTGTCAGGATGACCTTTGCGCGCGGCAGCTTTACAGCTAACATCTGCGTAAACATCGCGATAATATATCCACCTCGATCTGGCTCAAGGAACATCTAAATGTCTCTTAACTCCCTTTATTTTGTTTTCTCAGGAATAATAATTAGAACGAGCTGACGAATATATATCTGTAGTGTATGCATACGTATCCTGACTCCTTGATGATTTTCACTCATCACAGGAAAAAAATTTAGTTCCTTCATGTGTTCTAAACTTTATAATCACTAATGATAATGAATAATGAGTGGAGAGTGACGTAACAAGATCTAGCCAGAAGAACGAGAGACAAGGAATCAACGGAAGTAGCAGTGAATACAAATATGTTAAACAGTTGTGGAAGAAATTGTACAGTGAGGAAGTGCAAATCATGTTGAGATAAGGATAACAAAGGATAGAGAATTGTTGGTCACTGATTGGACATTCTCGTTACACTAGAGTTGCGCCTGCCTATGCTAGCGGCACAATCAACTAATGTTCGCTTTCGGGCTTATAAATAATATTAATGTATAAGATAGAAAGATTTTTAACATCTGAAAAGTGGCATTTTTATGTCTTCAGTTGTGTTGTTTATTGGTAAGCACTTGAGATATTATTTATGTCAATGTTGTTACATATTGTAATTTCCTAAACTAAATATTTATACGCTTCGTAAGTATTATCACCATAAACATTAAGTAAATTGTAAGAGCTTAAACCTGCAAATTTATCTGATAAAATGAATTTCTCACATCTTATTGCGTATAGCAAGTGATCTACTTATTGTAAAAGTACTAGTGTTCTTACATCTTAAGAATAATTTGTCTTTTTTCAATTCCGATCTACTCATAATAAAATATATGTATGACGGGATTTACCACAAATCCATTACGCTGATGCTTTCTGAGCCAGCATTTAGCAAAAATTGTTTAAGGCATTTAAACTTGTCTCGTCTTTTGTGTTTCTATTACTTCTTCAGAACTCATGACTATTCAGCATTTGGTTAATCATCATTGTATCTCTGGTTGAAACACGTCCATGTGGTCTTAGACTTAAATGTGTCACTCAAAGAAATTATAATTTCTTTGCTTCCATTTATATTAATTTAATAACTCTTTTCGCATCATCCCACTTTATTACTCATATTTCTAATATAAATGCAAACCTTATTACTAGTGTTTTTATTAGTGTTCCATGCCCATAATGGTGAGTATTTAGTTAAAATTACCTCAGCTTGACGTTATTTCATTTAGCTATGACAGAAGAAGAATCACTCTCACTTCCGGAAGGGGTAAATCCTGAGGATCTTATGACGGATGAAGATTTTGTGAAAGCCATTGAGGCAATGGGAGGTGAAGAAGACGGTGATATCGGAGAACTACTCAGTATGTTTTTTTGTACTTTCATATAAATTTCTTAGCAGACAATAGATTTGTGAATAGTAGTTTTAATAAATAATATAAGGGTGGTACTGATATTCCATAGGAGTTAAAATAATTAATGCCGTTGGAAATTGTAATTTGTTCATTGCATATGAGCTTTATTTTTACTCTGCTTATATTTTAAAATATTGTTCACTGCTATTAGTTATATAGAAATTGTTTCACTGGCATCACTAGTTGTTATAATTAAGGCATTATTAACACATCTAGTTGATTACAGTTATCTAAAAAATATGCTCACTAAACTGATTTCAGAAGCAATGAACGAAAATAGAATAATATCATGGGAGGAAGCTGAGCGGATTTTGAGTGATACGGGAACAGCTCCTGTTAAGAGTAGCCTACCAGAACAAACGCGCCCAACGGAGCCCGATAATGACACTGATGTGGACAAATGTATTCAGCGGCTACTCGACAATGATCCTACCCTCAAGGAGGTGAACCTTAATAACATGAAGGTTCGTCAATCAGGCTAAATAAAATATGTGTGATTTAGGAAACTAAATTTATTAGTTTTATCCACAGTTTTTTAAAAGTAATTATTGAAAGTTACTGGTTGAACGTATCTAAATCGAAAATTTTAAATCTTAAGAGAGAATGTTATTTTGTACGATTATGATTCAGCGTACTCCAATTCCACAAATACGTCGTCTGATCGAGGCGTTAGCCTACAATGAACATTGTGAAAAACTTAGTCTTGCCAATATGGGACTTTACGACAATGATGCCATAGTGAGTGTATTAATCATAAATTGGATTAACAACAGTATGTATTATCTGTTATTTTTAAACCCTGATTCACTTGATTATATCGATTTTTTAAGGTTCTAGTAACGGTGATAGAGATGAACTCATTTTTGAAGAAATTAAATCTTGAAACAAACTATTTGAGTGGCGAATTTTTCGCTAAACTTTTCAAAGCAGCATTAGTCAACCAAACATTAGAGGAAGTGAAAGCTGTAAATCAGGTCAGGAATATAACTAAAAACTCATATAACGGTTATTTTTAAAAGTATCAATGCTCCTTAAATTCCAGGGAGTTTCATTCTCTACAACAGCAGAAAAGGAAATCATTGATAGTATTGTGGCTAACACTGGGCTAACAAAGGTTTTTTTTTCTTAATGGATTAACCGTTTGATTATCAATCTAAGGTGAACTATTATTTAAATTGGATTAGGTATCTGTAAATCTTCGACTGCCTGAGGGTAGACATAAGATTGAGAACGCTACGTTACGAAATGGAGAATACAGTAAGTACTCTATGAAAGTTACTCCATTTAAAGTTTTTTTCCGACTCTTGCCTAAGCACAAAGATTTATTATGAATTATTATTTAGAGCGAATTCTTCGCCGTGAGGCAGCATTGAAGGCTAAAAAGGAAGCAGAAGAATTAGCGAAGAATCCAGTGGTGAGCGGACTGCTATCGTCATATGTATCTTCACATAATTCCCCATCCCCTTTCTGAAGCTTCAATAGTCATAATATTACCAACCAAGTTGAATTTTCATATGCTCTTTATTATTAGGTGTGTGCAAATGTTTTAGCTGTTTTTCAGCACTCTGGTATAACTATTCAAAAGTTAGATAAAATCCCGCCTTTTCACCTA